>JABTXL010020447.1:604-38149 GCA_025134845.1 Neodon shergylaensis
AGTGTGGGAAGGCCTTTGCACAGCACAGTGGTCTTCAAAGTCATAAAAAAACACATATTGGAGAGAAACCTTATGAATATAATCAATGTGGTAAGGCCTTTGCAGAGTACTTTGCAATTGCATAAAAGATCACATTGGAAAGAAACCCTATGAATGTAATCAGTGTGGTAAGGTCTTTGCAGTTCACAGTAATCTTAAGAGGCATAAGACTCTTGGTAGAAACCCTACGAATGTAATCAGTGTGATAAGACCATTCCTGGTTATTGTATTCATCAAGTGCATAAAACATACTGGAGAGAAACCCTATGATCATAATCAGTGTGGTAAAGCCTTTGCATAACACAGTCACCCTAATGTCATCAAATAACACACAGTAGAGAGAAACCCTTTGATTTTATACAGTGTGCTAAGACCTTTGCAGATCACAGTAATATTCACAGGCATACAAATACACATGCTAGTGAGAAACAGTATGAATGAAATCAGTGTGATAAAGCCTTTTCATGTCTTATTCATCTTCAAATGTACAAAAGTACACATTCTGGAAAGAAACCGTGAATGTAATTTGTGTGGTAAATCCTTTGTCACAATAATCTCCAACTACATGAAATAAACCCTCCTGGAAAGAAACTATGAATTTAATGAGTGTAGTTTTCAAAATCATGAGAAAAATCATATTGTAGTGAAACTCTTAAATGAATGAATTCAGTGTGCTAATGTTTTCCACTTTATACTGGAGTAAAACTTTTTGGTGATCAGTCTGATAATGTTTTTCCATATTTCAATAGTCTTTGGGTACTTGAAGAAGAAATTGAGGGTTTATTCTAAATTATTTTTTAAGATATTAAGCCAATACACTTAAAGTTAATTAATCAACATTTATTCTGTAGAAAAATTTCATAGTGTTAATGATCTGTTCAAGCATTATGATACCTCTTTATTTTGTTTGCACCAGCAAACTGATGGCCAAAACCTAATTTATGAATATATGAAGTCTTACGGGTAGGAGAAAGGTTTTTTCAAAGAAACATACCCTGGTCCTGAAATGAAATCCAAAGGAAACACTTTGGCCCTGAATCTCTAGAGCTAGTTAAAGAAACAACATCACCCCCAAAACAGAGCAAAATGTTAAAAAGTGCCAGTGTAGGAAATACACTTTGAATCTTAAACCAGAGTCAAAGAAACACACTCTACTCTTGTCCAACTGAACACAAAATCAATCCCAGAGCTCAAAATCTAGTGCTGGAAACATTTTAAATTCTATTTATATCAGTTTGAAGTCTGAAATAGGCACAAACTCATAAAGAAGAAATCCCTATTCATGAAAACAGTTTGTTAATGAATTTAGACTTCACAGTTGTCTTTAGCTTCAAGAATAAGTGCTTCTCTTCATAGCCTTAAAGTAAGCAAATTATGTCCCATGTTCACTCCAGACTGGTGGAGGAGATCATGGTAGTGTGGTTTCTATTTTGAAACATGAGATAGTCACTAAAGTGTGCTCTGTGTGTGGCAAATCCATTTAATGAAGTTTATTTTGTAGTCCTTATATTCCTTCTGTGACTTTTGTTCAGCTTCTGTTGTGCCTGTACCTAGTGATAGGTATTTTTCTACTGTAACATATAGAATGGAGCCTCCATCATATAATTGTCCCATTGGTTATTGAAATGTCAGGCCATGTTTGATCATGCTTTACACATAAGGGTGGTGGGTTGTTGTTCCTGATTTTGATTTTCATGTTTTCACATATTCCCTTGAGATTTTGTTTGTTATTCATCTTAGCTTGTAAGGATTCAGGGATACATCTGAACTCATGATGTTTATGTGTTTTCCTCTTGAGTACAAGTCCAAGGGTAGATGATGAACTCCCAATGTGTGCTGTTTCTTCAAGTGACTTATCAATGTTAATGTTAAAATGACTGATAAAAGAAATTATAAGAAACATTAAATACCTCATGTATGTATTTAAAGAAATATTTTAATTTATCTGATATAGATGTAAGAAAGTATGATAGTCAGTCATCACTGTGTATCTACTATAAAAAGATGGGTTCAGAAACCAGCCTTTTTTTACAGCCTAACAAACACCTTCTCTGGCTGTGGTCTCAGCTAGCTGATAAGCTTTTGTGCCCCATGATTTTTTTTTTTAATTTTTGTTGTTTTTTTTTTTTTCAATTTTTATTTTTAAGTTTGCATCTGATTTCCCTAGAATCTGGTTTCTGGGATAAGTTATGCTTCTGGTTTATGAGACTTTGGGGGTCTGTCCCCATATTTGCATGACCCCCCTGGACCCAACATTTTGGTGGTTTGTATGGGGATATGCAAACCTCATTCTAAGGGGACATCCCAGTCTCCGGTTTTTGGCAAATTTTATTATTCTGTTTTTGCTCATTGTAACTTTCTGGTTCTGGTTACTGGTGTCTGGACAGTCTGGATGCTCAACTAGATATAGTGGACATGCTTTTTTAAAAAAATATTTATTTATTTATTTATTATATATACAATATTCTGTCTATGTGTATGTCTGCAGGCCAGAAGAGGGCACCAGACCCCATTACAGATGGTTGTGAGTCACCATGTGATTGCTGGGAATTGAACTCAGGACCTTTGGAAGAGCAGACAATGCTCTTAACCTCTGAGCCATCTCTCCATCCCCTGTGGGCATGCTTTTAACCTCAGAGTTGAAGGAAAATGTGGGATGGTTTCATTTCTCCTCTGGTTAGAACTGGAATGGGATGACATGGCCCAACATGCAGCATTCCCTCTTCTGTGTCTGCTGGCTTCTTGTCTTCCCATTTTTATTTTCTTGTTCTATTTGTTGTCAGTCTTCTCATTGTGGTAATGTGTGAAGAAATTTTCATTATGGGGAAACGCTTCTTTCAAACCTAAGGCTCCCCTGGACCTTGTCCTTTCTCATTTTCAGGATTTCAAGGAGGCCACTGCAGTCTCTGTTGCCCCTGTGAAGCTGGAGTTACTAAAGAAAGACCTTCTACTTTCTTGCAGAAAAACACTCCCTCCCCCCTCCTGCTCCTAACTTGCTACTTAGGTGCTGAGCCCACTTCACGTGTGTTTAGGGAAGCCACGGGTTGTGGGTGGAGGGAGAAGGTATCTCCTGCTCTCTCTCTCTCTGCTCTTTGGGACCTCCTAATGAGGATGGCAGCTCTCACCTGTTTTATGTCCTCTTTCAACTAGTGATCTGTGTAACTCGAAACTTCAGACTCCTTCCTTTACTGAGAAACCCCAAGTGCTAATATATCTCCTAGATACTGTCCTGTTTACACATTCCCAGATGTGGGGGTGGATTGCCTCCTGAATAAAAGAGATAGAATTCAGCGAAAATGCTGTAAGCAGGTTCCAGGAGGAGATGAGATGGTTGACTCACTAGTGATGGGGCATTCATTAAGGAGGTGATCTTGGAGCACTTGGTAGACAGCACACAAATCTGTCTAAGGCTTCTGAGAACCAAATGGCAGTCAACCTGGCTTTTATCAACCAAGCAGTCCCAGATAGTAAGAGGAAGCTTCAGCCACTCAAAGAACTTGAAGGTAAAACTCGGACTAAATTAATTGCTTTAGCCACTAAGGTTTATAACAACAGAAAAACACCTAAGGATAAACAAGTTCAGGGACTGATGAAAGTCTTACTGGCAGATAAGAGCAGGAGACCTGATGGGCAGAGGGAACCCAGACTGTCCCAAATAGCCAACAGGCAATAATGCCCACAAAGAAGAAAAGGGACAAAAAAGTCCTAAAATTGCCAAATCCAGAAGCCTGAAAGAGCTGAAAGATTTGAAGCCTCCCCTTGAGCCTTGGGTAACCCTAAAAGTAGAGGAGTAATCTGTTGATTTCCTAGTGGACACGGTTGCTCACAATTCAGTGTTAAAAACTCTATTGGGGCCTCTGTCAGACAAACAAATGTGGATTCAAGGGTATACAAGGACAGAACTCATGGACCACAAAACAGACTATGGGGTTAGGAAGAAAGAAAGTCATGCATTCCTTTATAGTTATCCCTGAATGCCCTTACCCCCTCCTGGAAAGAGACTTATTGGCTAAAACGAAATCCCAAATTCATTTCACTGGGAAAGGGGTGACGATCTCCCCATGGCCTGAACTCTGTGCCTTATGTCTAGATCTGAAAGAATACAGGCTCTTCTAACAGACACTCAATTTAGAGGCCTCTTCTCTAATGGCTAAACTCTAGTGCTCAATCCCAGGAGTGTGGAAACTAATCCACCAGGACTAGCGATTCAGGAGCACCCAGTTGTAGTAACCTTAAAAGCCAATGCCCAAGAGGTGAAAGTGAGACAGTTCCCCATGACCCCAGAGGCCAAGTTGAGCATTACTAAATATATCAATCAGTTCCTGGAGCATGGAATCCTGAGATCTTGCCAGCCTCCATAAAACACCCTGCTTCTGCCAGTTAAAAAGCTAGGGACCAGTGAATTTGTACCCATGCAAGATCATAGGGAGAATAATTAATGCGTTAAAGATAATCATGTTACAATTCCCAATCCCTATACTCTTCTGAGCACCATCTCTCAAAAGCTTCAAGTGTATTCAGTTCTAGATCTTAAGGATACCTCTTATTCCTAAAATATTTCTAAGATGCTTGTGGCAGCTGCTAGCCCTGAAGAGACGGTTGTCGGTCCTGGGGCGGGCTGGCAGAGTCGCCATGCAACAAGCGGCTACAGTTTCCCACCAACAGGAGGGCACGCACGGAGCAGGCGGTGGCGGCGGGTAACAGACACATAGACACAAAAATAGGCATAAAGGTAAAATATTTATTACAAAAAGAGGAGAGAGAGAGAGAGCTAGAGAGAGAGAGAGAGAAGGAGAAGAGAGGGAGAGAGGCCAAGCCCACACCGGGAGAGAGCAAAAGAGAAAGATGGCTGGGGGGGTGTCAGAGGTAAAAAAGGAGTGGGCGTGGCTAGGGCAGGGACCGAAAAAATAACAATACCTTCTTTAGCTTAACTCTTGAATCCAAGAGTCAGCTGCCTTTTGCTTTCAAAAGACATCACCAAGACCAGGGCTTCAGTGGTAAGCTCACCTGGACTTGCCTGCCACAAGGATTCAAAAATTTCTCAACCATCTCTGACAAAGCCTTACAATGAGACTTAAAGAATTATCAGTCCCTATAGCTGGAGGTTCCTCTGAGCCTCAGGACCTGTCGGATTCTATTATCTCACTTCTAGGATTTCAGGAATCTAGCAGTAGATTTTGCCAGCCTTCCCTGCCCCTCTCTGCCTCAGGAGTCCAGGCTGCAGCAGGCTCCTGTCTGTGTCTGCACCTCTGGCAGCCAGGGAGAGAACTGCCCCTCCCCTACAGGTACTGTGGTAGGTCTCAAACCAAATACCCAGGAGGAGCCAGGAGGACAGAGGCAGAGATGATTGCAAGGCCAGGTGCCAAGGACGGCCACTGTCAGTCACTTCTGGACGATAATTGGTTTAGGTCTCACAAAATGACACCTGCTCCAAAGCAGCAGAGCAGGAAAGACCAGAGCAGTGGAGCTGCAGGAGCAGACCCACCAGGAAAGTGCAAATGGCCTGCAGCACCTCCCCCACCTAAAAATTCAGCTGGAAATAGTAAAAAAAAGTTTTGTCTGTTTTAAATGCATAAACATGGCCACTAACTGTTTATTTCCAAATTTATAAGTTAGCCATGTTCAGTGTGTCCTGGCTGCAGCCCTGACTGACTCCCCAAGCTCAATATTTACCTCTAAATATTCTGGTTATTGAGGCTGATATATAATTGCTTTTCTTTACCTTCTCAGGAGACAGTCTCAATGGGGTATCAACTTGTTCTGCTATTACCCAAAGAATGATTATTGTTGAGTCCACAGGGACATACAAACATAGGGATGGACCAGAAGCAAACTTTATTCCAGAAACCAGATTCCAGGAAAACCAGAAGCAAACATTAAAAAAAAAAAAACAGGGCACAGAAGCTTATCAGCCAGCTGAGGCCAGAGGCAGAGATGGTGTTTGTTAGGAGGTGGCAAAAGGAAGATTTCTGAACCCATATTTTTATAGCAGGGTCACCAAGCATTAGGTCTGAACAAAGGGATTTTTGTGATCTAGCCCTGACCAGTGGATCACTGGAGACCCTAAGGTGGGGAGTAGGTTCTAACATCAATACGTAACTAGGCAGCTATCATGAAATATGTTTCAGAGGAGACTACAGTGAAAGTCACTTATTGCAAGAAAACAGATGTCTTTAGCAATTAGTTAGAAAAAGGGACTGCTAGTAATATCAGAGGGTTGATAAATTAGAATAATTGGTTCTTAGGTGGGGAACTTAAAGGATAGCAGAAAGTTTCTCACACTATCTCAAGGTAAATCTCAGATAGAGATTGCCTTTCTTTAAAATCTTCATGAGACGAGTCCATTAGTCAAACCAGTGTCTGCACTTAATCCACCGTCTCTCCTGGTATTTTCAGGCAGTATATACTGAAGCCCCATGCCTTCCCTTTGATGGTGCCAGTTTCCAATAACAGAGACAGTGCCTAAGAGTATATCTCTGTCTCCTGTCAGGGCCTGTGTGGGTCCAACACAGATTCCATAACTGGATTGGAATGGAGTCGCGAGGAATAATCAGACGCAGCTTACATGGTGGTCATGGAAGGGCAAGATCTCTCTCCAAAGATCTCTCTTTATTATACAAACACCTTATATATCATCACATCAATTGAGCAGGAAAACACATTAGGCTGTCTCCTAGGCAACCAGGTGCATGGGCTCTTAGTCGGGTCCACATCTACCTGTATGCTAGCAATCAGCTAGGCCCTGAATTAGCATCTCTATAAGACATCCTCCAAATTACAAAGAAAGGAAGCACAGAACCTCTTAACTCTTAAGTCATCAGCTTTAGCCAACATCTCTTCTCAGGTAATCTACATTCTAACAAAAGAAAGTAGGAGCAGCACATCCTGGCTATTGTTAGGCAGAGACAGCTTGTCTGCAGAGATAGGTGATCAGCTCAGACCAGGCTAATGGCTCTTGTGCCATACCAAAATATGGGCCTACAGTCTCCTACAGGTTAACTCAGTTCATATCTGTCCTTTATCAGGGATGGCCAGGAAACTACTCTCAGTTTGCAGAGTGAAGCTCTGACCTTGTAAATAGAGCTATGGGTTGTAAACTGAAATAATCCACTGTTAATAGTTAATCCCCAAACTGCTAGAAAGCTGCTGACAGTCTGTTCTCATTCTCCTAGACTTACAACTTTATGTTTCTTTATTTCTACATTCTTATTTTTAGAATCTACGTTTTTATATTCTTATTCTTGGACTCTTCTGTTATCCCAATTTCTTTACTAAACTCATCATCTATGATGAAAAGGTTTTATCTTGATGCAAAAAGAGCTTCAATTCAAAATCATTCTTGACTAAATCTGACAGGAATATAATATAAAGTCATAGTTTTATAAAAGCAGCTAACATGTTATAGACAGTTAAAGAAATACAAGCTAAGAGTCAACTTATAAATGACAAGCTGTTGGTCATAGTCATGCTAAGTACTGATATGATTAATTGCAGACAAAAGCCTTACCTAGTCCCCTGTGTGCTTAGGACAAATAGCTGTTGGCAAGGGTTGTCTGCTTAGATATAGCAATGGACAGACAGTCCTCAAATGCTCAGAGTTCTGCAGAAAAAATGTCATTCAAATGTTTTACTAAACAGTGTTTTGTAATAAAGGACATGCCAGCTCCAGACTGCTCCTCTATTTCCTCCAAAGAAGACAGATAGGTACAAAAGACCTACTCAAAACTGGCTCAAATGTGGCAGCACTAGCCACTGAGCAAACCTGCCTTTCACCTCAACTACTGCAAAGACTCTCTTCAGAAGGTGGAGAAAATGGGACACTCAAAATTGACTGTCTTGAATTGCCTAAGGCAAAATATAGGCTGGTCCTCCCATGAATCCTTACTCCACAGAAACCTATGGGACCTTGCCAGCCTGGAGATGGATGTTGCCCTATCACCTGCCCTCAATGACCATGGAGGACCCCGGGGTGTCTAGACAGCCAGCAAGTAAGTCTCTACTGTTTTTTTAAGTAGATAACTAAGGTAAAAATTATTCTTCTCAGAACTCTGATGCTGTTTTATGATTAATAGCTTTGCCAGCTTAGAAGCAGCAACCAAGGCTTCAGCTGCCTTCTCAGATCTCTGTAAGATTCAGGTCACAGGTCTCACTCTCTTTGAGCCAATACAAAGTCTAGACACAGTTCACCTTGCTACCAGATTCAAAGAGAGAGATAGAGTAAGAGAGACAGAGAGAAAGAGAGATAGGGAGAAAGACAGAGAGACACAGAGAAAGAGACAGAAAAACAGAGAGAGACAAAAAGACACATACATGTGCACAGAGAGAAACTCATTAAACAGATTTCAGTATAATTTCTTACCATTCCTTTATTTAAAGGAATTTTACAGGGACTGCTCTAAGTGATCAGTGCCCTGTACATACTAGTAAAGTAAATAAAAGTTGTTTTATGATACAAAGCTTAAGATAGGAGGATCTAAAAGAGATTGAGGGTCTTAGAAAGTGTTTTAAGATATGTAAAAGAAACTGACTTAATTTATGTAAATAAAATGATTTCAGGGTACAAAAAGTGATTTGAGATGTATAAATACAAGTTATAAAAGTCTGAGGATAAAAAAGGCTTAAATGTTGATTTAAAAAATTCATTAGAGATATTTTTAAAAAGCATGTTTCAAATTTCTCTCATTATGCTCCAAAATTTCACAGTCTTAACATTAATTGGCAAAATTCTGATTAGCTATTAATCAAACTCTGCAGAGTATTCAAAGATGCTTTTCATTGTACAGAAAAACAATGTCACAGCTTTCTGGTTAAAAAATTTTAACATTTTCAGACTGGAGAGATGGCTCAATGGTTAAGAGCATTGCCTGCTCTTCCAAAGGTCCTGAGTTCAATTCCCAGGAACCACATGGTGGCTCACAACCATCTGTAATGAGGTCTGGTGCCCTCTTCTGGCCTGCAGATATACACACAGACAGAATATTGTATGCATAATAAATAAATAAATATTTAAAAAAAATTTTTTAACATTTTCAACCAGATTCATATCTGGCATGAGTATACTGCCATTTTTGCAATGTAAATATCAGTACAGATTATAAACAATGAGATGTTAATATGTCTAAAACTTATATCTTTTCATAACTTAAAAATTCATGCAAGCTTCAGAGTACTGAAGAAGTCCTGAGACTTAAATCCACTTCTCACAAATCAAAAGGACTCCAGATAAGTACAACCTAAAATTCCCTACCTATCTGTTCCTAAAGATGTTTCTTTCCCTCTCCTGCCTTAAGACTTTGCTACTTCCCTAAAAGTTTCCATTGTAATTTTTCCTTTAAAGTTTTAAAATTTAATGCTTCTGTCTGGTCTTCATCTGTCTAGCAGGGTTTCACTTGGCTGACAGACACAACCAAGCATCTACTGTTGACTACAATCTCATGAGCCCTGGAATTGCTAAAAGCTGACATGGACTGATCCAATTGACAAGAATGCAGCTTGTCTCCAGCTGGGTCAGACCAGACTTTCCTGTTTAGTGCCCATTATTCCCACTTTACCTTTGAGTGGCCTTCCAGCATTCCTGGTTCCTGGCCATCTATGCCCCATTTCAGCTTGAAGCAGCTACAGAAAAAGAATATATCATCCCTGTCCCTAGACTGAGCTAGAGAAAGGCCAAGTCAGAGACTTTAATCAAAAATAAATCAAAGATTTAATTCACATTGCAAATCCAAAGGAGGAAATAAAGAGCCTGAGAATAAGAATATAAAAATGATTATTCCAAAAATAATAATGTAGAAATAAAGAAATAGAAAGTTGTAAGTCTACGAGAATGAGAACAGACTGTCAGCAGCTTTCTCAGCAGCTTGAGGATTAAGTTTTCAGTTTCTTACTTGGTTTATGTGGTAAAAAGATCCATTCCAAGATAATATCGTCTCTCTGCATTAAAATTCCTGTAGGAGAAATTTTTGATGGTAGTCTGACGAGAATACAGTCGAGCTCTGGATTCACCTTGTCCACATGTGCCTGTTGTAATTTTTCCTCAATCATTGTCAGTTCCTTTTCTGCTTCAGCGGTTAATTCTCTGGGACTGTTTAAATCTTTATCACCTTCCAAGGTTTTGTTCAAATGAATTATTAGATCAGGTGTTATCCCAATAGCTGGTAGTAGACTGGAAATGTCTCCTAACAGTCTTTGAAAGTCATTAAGAGTCCGTAAGCGATCTCTCCTAATTTGTGCCTTTTGTGTCTTAATTTTTTGCAAACCTATTTTATAACCTAAATAATTAACAGAATCTCCCTTCTGTATCTTTTCAGGAGCAATTTGCAATCCCCATTTAGGTAAAAGTATCTTTATTTCTTCAAACAGTCTGTTCAAGGTATCCATGTTTGAATCGGATAACAAAATGTTGTCCATGTAATGGTACACTATAGATTTTGGAAATTTCTTGCGTATTATTTGCAATGGTTGGTTCACAAAATATTGGCACAAGGAGGGGCTATTTAACATACCCTGGGGGAGGACGGCCCAGTGGTACCTTTGGAAGGTTGAGAATTGTTGTAAGTAGGCACTGTGAAGGCAAATTTTTCTCTATCTTCTTTTTGTAAAGATATAGTGAAAAAACAATCCTTTAAATCAATAACTATAAGAGGCCATCCTTTTGGTAATAAAGAGGGCAAAGGGATTCCAGATTGCAGAGGGCCCATAGGTTGAATAACCTTGTTGATAGCTCTGAGATCTGTCACCATTCTCCATTTACCTGATTTTTTCTTAACCACAAATACAGGAGAATTCCAAGGGCTGGTAGATTCTTCTATATGTCCAACATCTAATTGCTCTTGTACCAGCTGTTCTAAAGCCTGTAACTTTTCCTCAGCTAGAGGCCATTGCTTTGTCCATATTGGTTTCTCAGTCAACCATTTTAGAGGCAAGGCTGTTGGTATCTCTGAAGGAACTTCAATTGCTTGTTCTTGTACGGCCCGAATGGCCGGTTTTCTCCATTTGTAATATCTTTTAATATTATTCTAGGAAATATAGGCTCTAGAAGTAGCAGGAATGTTAATTTGGGTATTCCATTGTTGTAATAGTTCACAACCCCATAAATTCATTGCAATATTGGCTACATATGGCCTTAATTTTCCTATTTGTCCCTCAGGCCCTATACATTCAACCCATCTCGTGCTCTGTCTTACTTGAGATAGAGTTCCAATTCCCAGGAGCTGAACATTTACATTCTGAAGAGGCCAATACGGATGCCAAGATTCCGGGGTAATAATACTTACATCAGCACCTGTGTCCAGCAGGCCAGTAATAAAAATGCCATTTACACACACTCTCAGCTTAAGTCTTTGATCATTTATAGAAGTTTGCCAAAACACACGTAACTCATCTTTCTGATCATTATTGTTTGTAACAGTAGGCATGGGGTTTCCTAATTGTCCTGATGAGGCACGTTCTCTGCAGAAACTGGAAATGACTGAACCACAAAACAGAAATCTTTGGAAGAGCAGGCAGTGCTCTTAACCACTGAGCCATCTCTCTAGCCCCTGACTCTTGTATTTCTTACCAGTCTGTAACATGTTAGCAGTTGTTGTAAGACTAGGACTTTATATTACGTTCCTGTCAGATTTACTCAAGAATAATGATTTTGAATTGAAGTTTTTTAGTATCAAAATAAAACCCTTTAATCATATTTGATGCATTCAGGAAAGAAATTAAGATAACCATTCTTTGGGTAATAACATAACAAGTTTGTATCAAACTGAGTTGTCTCTTGAGAAGGCAAAGAAAAGCGATTATATATCAGACTTAGTAACCAGAACATTTAGAGGTAAATTTTAAGCTTGGGCAGTCAGTAAAGGCTACAGCCAGTACACATTGAACATGGTTAACTCATAAATTTAGAAAGAAACAGGTAGTGGCCATGGACTTTGAGACAGAGAGGGGCAGGAAAGGCTGGCAACATCTACTGTTAAATTCCTGAAATTCTAAAAGTGAGAGAATAGGATCCGAAAGGGCCTGAGACCCAGAGGAACCTCCAGCTTCACCTGAGCCACAGAGACTACAGAGGCCTCCTCAAAATCCTGGAAATGAGAAAGGACAAGGCTCAAGGGAGCCTTAGGTTCAGAAGAAGCGTTTCCCACACATTTTTGTATTCTTATTCTTGGACTCTTCAGTAAAATGTTGTTGGTATTATACATGAATACACATGAAGTGGATGCACAACTCTTTGTAGGAACTTCAGTAAAAACCTCTCAATTCTTTCTATATGATGTTTATTTCACTGATTTTTGTATTGGAGAAAGGGCCTTAATGTGTACTTCCATCTGTCCCGGACCTGATTCCATAGACTTGGCTGGCCTTCAAGTCAGAGACAAATATATCCACCTGTGCTTTCTGAGTGCTGAGCTTAAAGGCATGAGTCAATACACCCACTTTGTCCATTGTATATTTTTTTGTAATTAGTATTTCTTCATAAATTTTTCTGATGTGCACTATGTACTGTTGATCTGTTTTCTTGTCTCTCTGTGTTACTTGACTGTTCTTTTGTAAGGTGATATCCCATTCAAAGGGCACAGAAATGACAAACATGACTCTCCTATTCCATTTCCTTCTAAAGTGATTGTTTATGTCATGGAATAAGAGTGGGAAACACCAGAATTATATGACTATACTGTCAAAGAAGTATACATTTACAATGTTGTCAGCTTCATACTTTTTATTATACACATGAATGAAATATTTTAGAGGGCAGTGACCTATGATGATGTGCATATCAACTTCACTTTGGAAGAGTGGAATTTCCTGGATCCTTCCCAGAAGAATCTCTACAAAGATGTGATGCTGGAGACCTACAGGAACCTCACTACTATAGGTAAAGATACATTTCCTTCTTGTTTCAAAATAAGAGAACAACTTTTCCTTGTTTAATGATTTTCTTCTGTAATTTGATTTAAAAAGAAGGGGGGGGGGCTGGAGAGATTAGCATTGCCTGCCCTTCCAAAGGTCCTGAGTTCAATTCCCAGCAACCACATGGTGGCTCACAACCATCTGTAATGGCATCTGGTGCCCTCCTCTGGCCTGCAGGCAGACACACAGACAGAATATTGTATATGTAATAAATAAATATTTTTTTAAAAAAAGGAGGAGGAGAATAAAGCAGTCATAGTTCTAAGGGTCTCTTAAATATTGTGCAATTTTCAATAATATAACATACATTTTCTGGTGTTATATTTTAGGATTCATTTTGGAAGATCATAATACTGAAGAACATTGTCAAAGTTTTAGAAGATTTGAAAGGTAATTTTCATGTGCAACCTGATAAACATGTCTCTGATAAAATTGTAATGTGTCCTGGAATTTTTAAACAAATGCAACAGTGTAAATAAGCACAACTTTAAGTGCTTTGATGAGTGTTAAATTCTCATGAATCCATATTTCATGTGAGTGAATGGCATTTGCATGACATTTTTTTAAAAAAAAGAAGTCAAGAAAACAATATCTAAACAGATATCACCATTTGAGCCATAGCATCATGAGAGCTTTGTTGTAGATCTCCATTTGTTTCTTGCTTCTCATAATACAGAATTTACACACACCGAAGAGAAGATAAGTATATCTGGAAACCTTTCTACTAAGCCAATAGCCCATAGTAAATCTTGTATTACTCATATACTTCTTGTGACCATGTGAAGTTTAGTGAGAGAGCCAGTTAGAGTCAAGAGTCAAGGGGCAGTTGTTGTGGAGAAATCAGAGTTCCTATACCAAAAATCTGTGAGAATCCTAAGAATTCAATGGGGGAAATATTTTATTTGTAATTCTTCTTTATTATGTATACCATAATTATTCTTGATACATGCATATGAGCATAGGGATATAGAGAGATGCAGCATACTTCTCTCTAAGAACAATGAGATCAGCATTAGTCCCCATATAGAATATACTTGTGGAATTTGATTCAAGTATACAAGTAATTGGTTTTCCATCATCATTGTTAATACATGAACAAACTCACACTGCAAAAAAGCTCTATGAGTTCTAGAACTGTGCAAATACTTCTGGGTGTCCTCGTTCACATAGCATATGCAATATGATTCACAGTATAAGAGAATTTATAAATGCAATAAAGGTGGTAAAGCTCTGAGTTTATCCACTTCTGTTCATATATGTGTAATATATCATACAGAAAAAAATTTTGTATAGGTAAAAAGGTAAGTCATGAAATAAAGGAACTTACCATCAGAGGTATCTTCAAAGTTGCAAGACAACCCCCTAATTAAAGAGCAAAACATGAGCTTAAACACAGTTATAAAAACTCAGTATCTGATTTCTCTTTACAATTAGAATTTATTATAAAACTAATTCATACAAATGTGTAGATACAACAGTGTATTGAATGTAGTAAAGCTTTTAAGTGTGTCAATTATCCTTGCAGGACCGAAAGAATTCAAACTGGAGAGAATCGTTCCATATATATTCAATGTTGTAAACTTTTGGCATATTACAGTTATCTTAAATGGAATGAAAGAACACACACTGGAGAGAAGTCCTATGAATGTAATCAGTGTGGTAAGGCCTTTGCACAGCACAGTTATCTTCAATTGCATAAAAGAACACATTCTGGAGAGAAACCCTATGAATGTAATCAGTGTGGGAAGGCCTTTGCATATCGAAATAGTCTTCAAATGCATAAAAGAACACATACTGGAGAAAAACCCTATGGATGTAATCAGTGTGGTAAGGCCTTTGCACAGCACAGTTATCTTCAATTGCATAAAAGAACACATTCTGGAGAGAAACCCTATGAATGTAATCAGTGTGGGAAGGCCTTTGCATATCGAAATAGTCTTTAAATGCATAAAAGAACACACACTGGAGAGAAACCCTATGGATGTAATCAGTGTGGTAAGGCCTTTGCACAGTACAGTGCTCTTCAATACCATAAAAGAAAACATACTAGAGAGAAACCCTATGGATGTAATCTGTGCAGTAAGGCCTTTGCACAGCAGAGTCATCTTCAGTTGCATAAAAGAACACATACGGGAGAGAAACCTTATGAATGTAATCAATGTGGTAAGGCCTTTGCATAGCACGGTCATCTTCAATTGCATAAAAGAACACACACTGGACAGAAGCCCTATGAATGTAATCAGTGTGGTAAGGCCTTTGCACAGCACAGTTATCTGCAATTGCATAAAAAAACACATTCTGGAGAGAAACCCTATGAATGTAAACAGTGTGGGAAGGCCTTTGAATATCGAAATAGTCTTCAAATGCATAAAAGAACACATACTGGAGAAAAACCCTATGGATATAATCAATGTGGTAAAGCCTTTGCACAATACAGTGCTCTTCAATACCATAAAAGAACACACACTGGAGAGAAACCCTATGGATGTAATCTGTGCAGTAAGGCCTTTGCACAGCACAGTCATCTTCAGTTGCATAAAAGAACACATATGGGAGAGAAACCTTATGAATGTAATCAGTGTGGTAAGGCCTTTGCACAGCACGGTCATTTTCAATTGCATAAAAGAACACACACTGGAGAGAAACCCTATGAATGTAATCAGTGTGGTAAGGCCTTTGCCTCTCACAGGAATCTTAAAAGGCATAAAGGAACACACACTAGAGAGAAACCCTATGAATGTAATCAGTGTGGTAAGGCCTTTGCAGCTCACAGAAATCTTCAAGGGCATAAAAGAACACATATTGGAGAGAAACAGTATGAATGAGATCAGTGTAATAAAGCCTTTTCATGTTTTATCCATCTTCCAATGCATAAAAGTACACATACCAGAGAGAAACCATGAATGGAATCTATGTGGTAAATCCTTTGTCACAATAATGTCCAAATACATTAAATAAACCGCCCTGGAGAGAAACTATGAATTTCTTGAGTGTAGTCTTCAAAATCATAAGAAAAATCATACTGCAATGAAACTCTATAAATCAGTGTAGCAATGTTTTGTACTTTATACAGGAGTTAAACTTTTTGTGTGTAATCCATCTGATAAAGCTTTTTCCATATTACAATAGTCTTTTGTTACCTGAAGAAGAAACTGAGGGTTTCTTCTAAATTATTTTTCAAGATCTTAAGCCAATACACTTACAATCAGTTAACCAATAGCATTTATTCTGTAGAAAAAAAATTGATAGTGTAAATAATCTCTTCAAGCATTATGATACCTCTTTATATTGTTTGTACCAGCAAACTGATGGACAAAACCGAATCCATAAATTTATGAAGTCCTATGGGTAGGAGAAAGAGCCAGTCAAAGAAACACATTCTGGTTCTGAAATGAGATCCAAAGGAAAACACTTTGTACCTGAATCTAGAGCAAGTTAAAGAAACATCACCCTAAAAACAGAGCCAAAAAGTTAAATAGGGTCAGTGAAGTAAACATACTTTGGTTCTCAAAACAGATCCAAAGAGACACTCTACCCTTGTCCAACTGAGCACAAAACTAATCAATCCAGGGGCTGGAGAGATGGCTCGGCGGTTAAGAACACTGACTGTTCTTCCAGAGGTCCTGAGTTCAATTCCCAGCAACCACATGGTGGCTCACAACCATCTGTAATGAGATATGGTGCCCTCTTCTGGGGTGCAGGTATACAAACAGGCAGAACATTGTATATATAATAAATAAATAAATCTTAAAAAAAAAACCAATCAATCCCTGAGCAAAAATCCAGCCAATCTCTGAGCTTGCTCAAGATCAGGGATTAAAATCCAACCAATTTCCACCTACATAATCTTTTTAAAAGACCTCTGGTTCTAAGAAGCCCTATGTGAGTCATATGCTCATTCAGTAGTCAGCTGCGTCTTTCCTCCCTGGCAGTCACATTCCTAGATTCTTTCATTCCAAATAAATCTCTTGATTGATTGAGATTTCTGTGAAGACCTCTTTTCACTGGAATGGATGAGAAACTCCATAGTGGAGTTGAGTCGAGATACAGCTGATACCTCTGCTCGGAAACTCACTTAGCCCAGAAGAAAACAGAAACAGTGGCTACCTTTTATGGAACACTCCCTTAGGGGAGTGGAGCAGACCATCAACAGATATTTCTTCTGGGAAACTCTCTTAGAAGAAGTGTCAGACATGGCACCTAAAGCAGGAGCTTAAGAACTCATGTCCTTAATCTCCCGCATGAAGCAGAGAGTGGGAACTGGAACTGATGTATGGATGTGAATTCTCATAGCCTACTCTCAGTGAACATTTCCTTCAGCAGTGCAGCATGTCCTAAATCTTCCCAAATGATACCACCAACTTAGAAGAGTTAAATTCTTTCTTCAAGCTTAAATTTGCTTTCTCTTTTCATGATCCAATTCATGATGAATAAAATCTCTCTAAGTAAGCCATAAGATGCCTCAACTCCCCTTTTACAGTAATCAAAGCTTACAGGAGAAAATGTTCATGAGTTTAAATAAAAAGTTGTTTTAACTGTAATTATATGATGTGTATGTGTGTGTGTGTGTGTCTATGAATGTATATTCTGTATCTTGAGATAATTAATACCTTGGATCTTCTTGTAGCAGGAAATACAGGAAGCTGTTAAAAATTTGATCTTCATTCTGGGAATGAACATTTCTTAGTCCCCTAGTCATGACTTCAGTGCTGTAAATACTGTGCTTTAAAATCTTTATATCCAGCACTTGGGAGACAGAAACAGGCAGATCTCTGTGATGCTCCAAAGCCACAGAGAGACCCTGTCTCGAAAAAAAAAATCTTTATATCACTTTGAAGTCTGAAATAGGAACAAACTCGTAAAGAAGAAATCCCCTATTCACCAGAAAAATTTGTTAATGACTTTAGATATCACAGTTCTCTTTTTTTAATGCTGTATCTGATGCTTTTCTTTATTTATATCATACATTCAATAAAATAATAATGGCAGTTATAGGCAACAGGGTGAATATTAATTCTATAGGAGATGATTTTTTTTTCGAGACAGGGTTTCTCTGTAGCTTTGGATCCTGTCCTGGAACTAGCTCTTATAGACCAGGCTGGCCTCAAACTCCCAGAGATCCGCCTGCCTCTGCCTCCCGAGTGCTGGCATTGAAGGCGTGTGCCACCACCTCCTGGCTTGAAACAAAGCCTTAAATATGACTTAAGGTTTTATTAAAAGGCTTTTGTAGAATAGTTTTGAAGTACAAAATCAAAGAAGACTGTCTAATATTTTAGAAAGTCACACAGTTGAGTGAGGGACTCATTAAAAGAACAAGAGTTGAGCAGCCCAATTTCCATTAGCTAACGTGCCTTTCTTGCTAGAATGCATTGGTAACCAAAGGTAATAACAAATTCTTTGCACCCATTTTGGCCTTCAGCTTCCTGATGTATAAAAGAAAGCTGTTGATGAGTGGGTATGCATCCAAAAGATTTAAATTCATCTGATTGTGTTCATATATAAAAATTTAGATTTCTAATTCTTTTTTTAATATTTATTTATTTAGAAAACAATATATGCCTTCAGGCCAGAAAAGGGCACCCGACATCATTACAGATGGTTGTGAGCCACCATGTGGTTGCTGGGAATTGAACTCAGGACCTCTGGAATAGCAGAGAGTGCTCTTAACCACTGAGCCGTCTCTCCAGCCCTATATTTCTAGTTCTGTTAAGATGTTTTACAAGGTTACCTTCCAAGATAAATAATGAAGTTATTGATGCTTTTTTGTAACTGTAATATGCAGCCTGCCTGTCAGTAAATATCCTGGCTGAGAAAAATACCCTGGTTGCTCACACTCTGATAATATATAACAGGTTTCTTGAACATGAATGTATATGAGTTCTTCGAATAATTTATTTTTCACTTGTAAAATGTAAAATGTTTTATCACGTAAAGATGGAAGTTGGAGTTCCAGTAAAATCCTGGACTCCAGGCACTCAGACCCAGGCCGATTACTATAGTAGCAGAAATCATAGATCTAGGGATATGGTAGATGAAAAATTTTTGTATTCCTTTTGTGTGAATGTATACATTGCCTCTAGGCTTTACCAGTCTCTTGATACTATGAAACCCTGAAGAACAACATATGTAATCTGCAAAGAAAGAGTCCAGTCTTCCTGGACGAGTTGGAGGATGCAAAATGCTGTCTTCTAGAAATGACATAGCTGCTGCACTCATGAAATCTTGGTGGTTGTTACCTGCTCAATACCGGAGAAAGATCTAGCCAAACAGATCAGACAGCATTACAGCAGAGAGAAGGTGTAAGGGAGAAAGATGGGGAAAGAGAGAGCATGAATAAAAGTTGTGAAGGGAGTATGATCAAGATATACTGTGTTTACATATGGAATTGTAAGAACAGATACAGGACAAAAAAATCTAGATTTTCTGAAACAGAGTCGCACATTCACTGAGAAATCTTGTTTTCTATGGTTTATAATTCCGACGGCTAGCGGGTGGGATTGGGGAAGGAGGGAGGGAGAGAGGTTTAAGCATTCCTTAGGTGAGCACTCCTTCCATCAGGCCCCTGGCTTCGGGTGCCCACCTTCCCTATGGCTGCACACCTGGCTTCAGACCTTGCCTTCTCACCCCCACTTAGTGGGTGTGATGGATCCGGAGGGCTGGAGCCAGGCTGGATGGACCCTTGGACTTGGACAATCTTCTAAGGGCTTCAAGGTGGGCCTGGAATTGGGCCAGGGCTTGGGCCAGGC
The DNA here is from genome assembly GCA_025134845.1 of Neodon shergylaensis. Taxonomy (NCBI): domain Eukaryota; kingdom Metazoa; phylum Chordata; class Mammalia; order Rodentia; family Cricetidae; genus Neodon; species Neodon shergylaensis. The sequence continues at coordinate 20,290 of JABTXL010020447.1, forward strand.
TCAGAGGTTCTGGGGATCTCCCCTTGTCCCCCGCTGTATGAGTTCTGTGGAGGGATGGCATACTGTGGACCTCAGATTGGAGTGGGCATAGTGTCCCAAGTTGACCTGGAGACTTTGCAGCAAGAGGATCAGGCAGGAGTGGAGAGCAATGCAAAGGGGGCCTCCCCTAGGTCCGGTACCGTGAAGTTGGAGAAGGTGGAACCAAGGCTCGAGGAGTCCCAGGACATGAAAGCCCTGCAGAAGGAGCTAGAACAGTTTGTCAAGCTGCTGAAGCAGAAGACGATCACCTTGGGGTACACCTAGACCGATGTGGGGCTCACTCTGGGTGTTCTCTTTGGAAAGGTGTTCTGCCAGACCACCAATGGCCATTTTGAAGCTCTGCAGCTCAGCTTCAAAAACATATGTAAGTTGCGCCCCCTTCTGGAGAAGTGGGTAGAGAACGCGACAATAAGAACCTTCAGGAGATATGCAAAGCTGAGACCCAGGTGCAGGCTCGAAAGAGAAAGCAGATGAGCATTGAGAACCCCGTGAGGGGAACCTGGAGATCATGTTTCTGCAGCATCAGAAACCCACCTTACAGCAGATTAGCGTTATCGCTAAGCAGCTTTTCCTGGAGAAGGATGTATTCCGAGTGTGATTATGTAACCGTCACCAGAAGGGCAAATGATCAACGAGAAGAGTATGAGGCTGCCAGGTTTTCTTTCCCAGGGGGGTCTACAGCCTTTCCTCTACCCCAGGACCCCATTTTGGTGCCATAAGCTATGGGAGCCCACACTTTACCACACGTTACTCTCCAGTCCCGTTTCCTGAGGGTGAGGCCTTTCCTTCTGTTCCCGTCATTGCTCTTTTATTTTTTATTTTTTTAAATATTTATTTATTTATTATGTATACAATATTCTGTATTGTATAATGTTGTGAGCCACCATGTGGTTGCTGGGAATTGAACTCAGGACCTTTGGAAGAGCAGGCAATGCTCTTAACCTCTGAGCCATCTCTCCAGCCCTGGTCTGGGCTTTTATACTGAGGCACCAGCTCTGCCTGGGGATGAGGTGAGCTGAGGCAAGAAAGAAAGAAGTAGACAGAACCTAGAGCCACCACAGCCTTGTGGTTAAGCTTTTTTACTGAGGAGGGATCAGAAGCACAAAAAGGGTGGGGGGAGATGACGTTCAGTGACGCTGTTGTTCGTGAGCCTGTCGCTCATTTTGTTCTTAAATAATAAATAAAGCCTGGGACACAATAAAAAGAAGATTGATAATTCCACATTCTTTTCTCTCCTCTTTTCTGATACCTGAGCCCAGTGTGTTATACATGCTAAGCAAGTACTCCAGCACTGAGTTAAACAGCCAGCTATGGCAGATGTCATTTTCAATAAAGTAAACTCTGAGATATAATTTCACTTCTATAAGCCAGGATGACTTTTCTTACTAGCAAACTGACAAATTAGAAAACTTTGCCCCAAATTTGGATCAGAAAATAATCTCTTGTGTTGCCAGCACTGGTCTGCTGACCCCAGGCTCTTGGGAGCTTTTCTGAAAAGCTGCAGAAAATAGTTTTTTTTTACATGTTTAAACAAAGAGAAATTTCTAACAAAACTGAAAAGCAACAGAAAGTAAGTACTATGAGCCAGCTAGAAAGCCTAAAGAACTCCTCAGAAATGATAACCAGATGAGATGGGATTGTTGGGAGAAATCACTGTGGGAAGGAGGAAGCCACTGTGCTGAGCAAGGAGGTAGTTCTCACTTGTCAAGAAGATAGGTAACTGACCAGGAACTCCAAGGAAAGCAGATATCTGAGCCAAGTTGGACATTGTCAGACCTTTCTGAGACTCAGAGAATCTCTGAAATATTGGAGACTGCAGAATGTACTCTAGACCCAGATAACTCCTCCAGGCCCTCATCATGATTTCTGGTCATAATTCATGCAGCTCATAGATAAGGAAATAAAAAGATACCCTACCAATAAGAAGGAGAACAAATTCAAAAAAAGTTATCACTACAGAGGAAGAAAATCAGACTCAGATCCAAGAAAGAATTAGCATTGAAGAACAAACAAACTGAAGACTTGAAAGCTTGCATGATTGACACATCACAGTGATAAAAAGAAATTGATAATCTAAGTCATGGTGTGGTGGTACCTTTTAGTCTTACCACCTGGGAGGTGGAGGCAAGATCTCTGCTAGTTTGTGGTGAGTCTACTCTACACAGAAGTTCCAGGACATAGAGAGACTAAGTATCAAAAAAAGGAAAAGAAAGAAAGAAAAGTCCTTTGCTTGCTAAAATAAAGATTAATAAAGGAACCAACCAAAATCCTACATTGGTTGCATGTGCACAGTCACATGTAAAAACCATTCAGAAGGCGCAGTAAAGGAATACTGCACATGACCAGGACTGCAATGACTGGGTCTGTAACCTCAGCCCTTGGGATATCAGGCAGTAGGAGGACCAGAAGGACTAGGTTAAACACAGGCATAGAAAACAAAGAGAAAAGTGGAGTGACAGGGAAGGGAGGGAAGGAGGGAAGGAGAGAGGAGGGAAGGATGCAAACAGAAAGGGAGAGGAGAACTGGGAGGGAAGGAAGACAGGTAGGCAGAAAGACAAACAAAGAAAGGAAAGAAATGGGGAGAGAAAGAGAAAGCTGCTTGCTGCAGGCACGTGCTGATTTTCATTGCTGACACCCACATGCTGGACAAGAAGAACCAACACCCAGAGGTTGTGCTTTGATCTCCACACATGTGCTACTATGTTATGCTCTGCTAAACCACAGGAAAGAATTTTAGAATATTCTCCATTTGATTGATGGTACACTAGTTTGGACTGTGCCCATCCTCACGTCATTATGACCAATACTGCCAAGAAACAATAAACAAAAAAATCAACATTTGTGCTTGAAGTGTGGAAACATGTTTCCTTTCCTTGGCTTTTCAACAGTAAGTAGAGCCACAGAATCTATGGTAACACTCTGGTTCGTGTATTGAAGAACAGCTGGGTTCTATTCCAAAGCAGCGGCCTAATTTTCCAACTCAGAAGGTATGTGTAAGATTTCTGGTCTCTTGGAACTCATAAAGATGTCTTTAAATGTTCCTTGTTATCTTTCTTCCTAATATTTTGAACACTTTTTGAGCAATTGGTATTGTTTCTTTAAATGTTGGGTAAATTGATCAGAAAAGCCACTAGGCTTCTGCTTTTTCTTATTGCCAAGTTAACCTTTTTATTGAGGATAAGTTAGCCTGGTTTATTTCCAGCTGTTGTGTGGAAAGAACATGACCACAAAGCACATGGGGAAGAAAGAATTTATTCCATGTCCCAGAGGCAGGAGCTGACACAGAGGACATGAAGTGGTGCTGTTTACTGGCTTGCTCCTCAGGGCTTGCTCAATCTGATTTCTTTTTTTTCCCAATATTTATTTATTTATTATGTATACAATATTCTGTCTGTGTGTATGTCTGCAGGCCAGAAGAGGGCACTAGACCTCATTACAGATGGTTGTGAGCCACCATGTGGTTGCCGGGAACTGAACTCAGGACCTTTGGAAGAGCAGGCAATGCTCTTAACCACTGAGCCATCTCTCCAGCCCCTCAATCTGATTTCTTATAACACCCAGGGACACCAGACCAGAAATGGAAACACACATGATTGTCTGGGCCATCCCATGTGAATCATTAATCAAGAAATTGCCCTACAGAATAGTCTACAGTCTATCTGATGGAGGTGTTTTCTCAATTAGGTTTCTTTACTCAGATAACCATAGTCTACTCAGAATTTCTATTTCTTCTGGGTAAGTTTAGGTGTGTGTAACATGCATAAATATGCATGAGTATAATTGTATGTGTGTGTGTATCAATGCTGATATGTGTGCACTGCAAGTGTTACAGTTCCAGAAGAAAATGTACTAACTTGTCAGGAAGTCAGGCTATCCCTGAAAATGTTACAACTCTGAAAAAAAAGGTATCCTAACTTGTTGGGAAGTCCAGATATGCCTACAAGTGTTATAGATATGGAGATAAAGGTATTCCAGTGTCTCAACCAGTCAGGCTATACATACAGCTGTAAGGGAAGGTGTTCTGGGTGCATACAGCTATAAGAAGAAAGGTATCCTGACTTGTAAGAAAGTCATACAATATGAACAGCTGTGGAGGGAAATATCCTGTGTATGCCTATAGCTGTGAGGAGAAAGGTATCCTGATTTATTAGGAAGTGAGGCTATACCTAAAACTGTGAAGGGAACGTATCCTGTTTACCTACAAATGTATGGGGAAAAGCTGTCCCGATTTGTCAGGATGTCAGGATATAACTGCAGCTGGGATCCAGGGCGGGATGGTCTCCCAACAAAATATTGCAAACCTGCTCTTCTCTGAGAAAGAGCCACTTACAGCTGATATCTGCTTTGCTCCCAAGGGAGATTCCCATGAGAAGCATCCTTTCATCTCAACTGCTGCCCAAGTTGTTACTTCTGCTTCACTCTGCTAAGGGGAAATCTCTGCAGAAATGTAGCAATTCACTATGGTTATAGAAAAAAAAAAGCTATTACCTCAGCTATGTTCCCGTGAAGGAACTACCAAGCAGAGATTCTGATCTGTGCCAGCAAAAGAAAATCTTCACCCAAAATTATTTCAAGATTCATTAGGGGAGGAATCCAGGAATTTGACTGGCTCTAAAAGAGTGTGGAAAAGAAACTCTAAACTAAGCAGACACAGAAACTTTTTTTTTTTTTTGGTTTTTCAAGACAGGGTTTCTCTGTGGTTTTGGAGCCTGTCCTGTAACTAGCTCTTGTAGACCAGGCTGGTCTCAAACTCACAGAGGCCTCCCAAGTGCTGGGATTAAAGGCATGCACCACCACCGCCCGGCCACAGAAACTTTTCTAAGGATACTTAAGGGTAGAGTTTCTCCAGGGAGAAGATTTTCAGGAAGGGAAGTGTTCAGTTTTCAATCTCCTTGATCTTAGACAAGCTCAGATTGGACAGACTTCATACTCGGGGATTAGCTGGTTTTATGCTCAGTTATTGATTGATGGTTTCCCTGCTAAGGGAGTGCTTAGTTTTATGTTCAGTTGGTCAGAGGCTTACTTGGTTCTAGTTCCAGTGTATTCTTTGGCTCAGACTTTAGGGTCAGGATGTGTTTCTTTAGTTCTGGTTTCAGGGCTAGGGTATATTTTTTTCATGGTTCTGGTTTCAGGACTAGGGTTAGTTTATTTCACTGAATCGGAACTCAGAGATAGAGTGTATTTCTTTCACTGGTTATGGTTTTGGTGATCTTCATACTTTTACAAATGTCTTGCTAAGACCCAAGCTCTCACCTGATTGCAATCATTGTTCCTCCCAACATTATGTGACTTGGATTCCAGGAAATTCCCTGACCTTACCATAAGCAATAGTAAAAAAAAAAAATTCTTGTTGCTCAGTATAGGATGTAGAATGGGCTTCAGATCGCTTAGGCAGTAGGCAGAAGCGAGAATGTTGGCTTTCCTCTCCCTCTAGGTACTTTGTAGAGGATTAGTCTACCTTCATGGATATAGTCACTCTTTTGAAAGATACTTAGCAATCTCTGATTCTTAAAAAGTAAGCGTGTACTCTATCATTCTGGCAAGTTCAAATATACTTATGTTTCAAAGTTTTGTTCAAGAAACTGACTATGCCCGACCTTATTCTCATCAAGGCAGTCAATGTGATTCACAGCAGCAGAAATCACTTATATTTATCTTGTTCACCTTGGCTCCCTCCAATTCCCTAAGCTTTGCTGGCCATCCAGCATGGCGTGTTCCCAGCTGTGGGCTTTCTTTACCCCATCCCATCTTGCCCCCAAGCACTCCTGTTCATCTGCAGGGTCCTTAGATCCTCCAGCACAGCCTGCTTCAGAGTGGAGGGGATCTGAGAGCCAGCTCCAGTCCTGAGGGGACCTAAGAGAGGGCAGACCAAGAAAAACTCCCAAGTACACAGTCTGCCACAGCAAAGATTAGATCAAGATGCCAAGATTCCCCTGGCCTCATTTGAAAGAAGAGATGGGCAGGCACCGATGAAAGAATTCCTCAATCAACCTAAAAAGCAACATGATAATAACAAAATCGAGCGAACACACAACATGAAGACTTGAACACCCTAGCCCAGAAGAAGTAGAAGAAATCAACTTTAAACATAACCTTAAGAAAATGATGGAGACCCTTAAACAGGAAGTGAAAAACCCCCTTAAAGAATGGAAGAGAAGACAAACAAAAAGAAGAAATTAATAAATCCCTCAAAGATATCCAAGAAAGCCAAGAAAAAGCAATCAAACAGGTAAAGGAAACAGTTCAAGACTTAAAGACCAAAATGAACGTAATAAAGAAAACACAAACAAGGGATGGCTGGATATGGAAAATCTGGGTAAATGAAAAAGAAATACAGAGACAAGTATAACCAACACAATACAAGAGATAGAAGAAAAAATTTCAGGTGCTGAAGATACTATACCCAGCAAAGCTTTCTTTTATCATCAATGGAGAAAACAAGATATTCCATGACAAAAACAGATTTAAACAACATGTATCCACTACAGAAAGTCTCAGCCCAAAGAAGCCAACAACATCCGCAATAGCACAGACATCTGACAACCCTCCACCAGCATATCTCAAAGAAGGGAAACACACACAAACACTACCACCCAAAAAATAACCAGACTTAACAACCACTGGTCATTAATAATATTTAATATCAATGGACCCAATTCATTTATAAAAAGGCACAGATTAAGAGAATGGACATGAAAACAGGACCCAACATTCTGCTGTTTACAAGAAACACACCTCAACCTCAAAGACAGACACTACTTCAGAGTAAAGGGTTGGGAAAATGTTTTCCAAGCAAATGGAGCTAAGAAACAAGAGGGTGTAGTTATCCTAATATCTAACAAAATTGATTTCAAACTAAAATCAATCAGAAGAGATGGAAAAGGACACTTTATACTCCTATCAGGAACAATTCATCAAGATGAAGTCTCAATCCTGAATATCTATGCCCCTAATATAAAAGCACCCACATATGTAAAAGAAACATTACTAGAACTCAAATCACACATCAAACCCCACACACTAATAGTAGGAGATTTCAACACTCTTCTCTCACCAAAGGACAGGTCAATCAGACAGAAAATTAACAGAATAAGAGAAATAACAGATGTAATTAATCAAATGGACTTAACAGACATTTATAGAACATTCCACCCAAACAGGAAAGAATATACCTTCTCAGCATCTCATGAAACCTTCTGGAAAATTGATTACATACTCAGTAACAAAGCAAACTTCCACAGATACAAAAAATTTGGAGTAACCATCTGTGTCTCATCAGATCACCATGGAGTAAAGTTCGAATTTAACAACATTCTCACCTTGGATGACTTTGAAATTATGAAATCCCCTCACTTCCTAAGTATCATGGCCATATGCCTGTGCTATTATGACAGGCTTAGCTGACTTCATTTAGTAAGTCATTAAAATTTTGGAATGGCTAAGATGATTGGTTATACTTAAGTATATCTAAAATCAATTATCTCTGTGCCTGCATTTTACCATCTGTAGAATAAGGACAGGACACTGTCCTAGTTTCTTCATGAATCATAGCACACTCAAAGATAAAGAAAAGCAATATTGGCCGGGCGGTGGTGGCGCACGCCTTTAATCCCAGCACTCAGGAGGCAGAGGCAGGTGGATCTCTGTGAGTTCAAGGCCAGCCTGGTGCCTGGTCTAGAAGAGCTAGTTCCAGGACAGGAACCAAAAGCTACGGAGAAACCCTGTCTCGAAAATCCAAAAAAAAAAGCAATATTGCTCAGACTTGAAAGTCAAGGGACTTTATGGCAAGAGGGCAGCGTTTGATGGGAGTCTTTTGTTACTGAAGGTAGGACACATCCTGTTTCCTGGCTACAGTAACCAGCCAGGCATAGCAACTTATCTTTATTAAGTCAATTAAAAGAACAAACTGGATGGTTGTGGTACATGCCTTTGATCCTAACACCTGGGAAGCATAGACAGGTGGAGCAAATTCAACGACAGACTGGTCTAGAAAGCTAGTTCCAGAAAAGCCAATGCTAAAAATGAATCCCTGTCATAAAAATGCTAAAAAAAAATCACAAACTAGTTGTCTGCAATGCACCCACCTATAATTCAGGTACACTGGGGACAAGGTGGGCAAATCTCTCTGATCTTATAGAAAAAACAAGTCTATATAGTGAGTTCCAGGTCAGCCACAGATTCATGGTGACAATATTCTTTAAAACAAAAGCAAACATAGAAACAAAAAAAGAGCAAAGTATTAATAAAAATTATAAACATGATATTTGTTTCACCTTGATCTATTTGGAAGATGATGAAACTAATACAATTAATGCATCCTTGTGGTCCTAAAAGGTGAAGATATCTGGCAAGAGATAAACACAATTAACTTGTGTAACTAAGCCAAATAATGAGATTCTTCTTATCTTTGAAACCCTCCTCCAAGCTCCCTTCCTTCAAGGTAGTCAGATAATGTTGCGGGAGGTCCTTCCGCTCCTCCAACCAATAGCTGCTGAGATACCAGCCCATTGGGGCGTGGTCTCTCTCCCTTTAAAAAAGCGACTACTTCCCTCCGCTCTCTCTCTTCACTTCCTGCTCCGCTGGCGACTAGACTCCCTTCCTGGTTGCGCAGAGGGCTGTTGTCTGGGACAGTGATCTGTAAGTTTTTTCTTCTTTAAATAAATACCACCCTATTAATCATAATTCCAAACTGGTGTGGCATTGTTCGTGACTTACGCCTTCATCTGGTGCCCGAACGTTTGGCTTTTAGGACCTCTCCTTCCCCCTCTCTGCTGCCGGCCGCGAGCCTCAGCCGCAGCCGTGGCCTGTGCCTTGCGGCGGCCTTGTGGCCTGTGGCTTGTGTGTGGAGCCAGCAGTTTAATATAAATTATCACACACTGGCTTTTCTTGCTGCAGTTCTTTATATTTTCCCTGTCTCCCCACGTGGATTTAAACTCCACAGGCCCACGTAGTCTCTGCCTGCGTTGTTTGCTCTTTTCTGAGTCGTTTTTAAATCTCCCTTGCAAGTACAGCTCTTAAGCAGTGTGAACCAGAGCACATGGTTGCTGAAAACCTCAGGGTGACTCTGTCACATGGAGGCATACACGGCTTCCAGGTTACTCTTCTCTACCCCTGGATTCTGGGTTTATGGTTCCGCGTACAGAATTGATTTAATTACATTTACTTTGTTGAGCAACTTGCATTTCCCAGTTTTTAACAAATACTAGGCGGACCCTAAAAGAGGACCCCGCTTTTGTCGCGACTTGGCAACAGCACCACCTGCTGGATAATAGGTAATATGGCAGTTTTCGTTTCCAACATGAATTTTACTGTTTTGGCTGCCGATACAATGGGTTTTATCATGCAAGGTTTATATGACTATGGGGATAACTTAATTTACTGGTTACTAGGTTTCAGTATTCTTTTGCATATTCTATCATTTAGGAAGAATATGGCACTCCCAAGAACCATACTATCTTTACTAGAAATTCATGCAGGTCAGGAGATTCAGTATTCAAAAGAGGCAATAATAAAGACAATAATAAAAAGACTTGAAATGATTGAAGAAGTTATTGGAGCTGGTGAACAGAGTAATAAGGCACAAGGACAGGATACAATGCCAACACCAGCTATTAGAACTGGCTTACCCAGGGTTTTAGCGGCATACCCTATACTTAATTCTGACAAAGCGTCAACTTCTAAAGGCTCAAAGGGAGTCAGAGAAGCTAGATGGACACCAATAGCAATGAATGATCTAAAAGAAATTAAGCAGGCTATTGTTAATTTTGGCTTGCACAATGCATATGTAAAGGAAATGATAAGGACTTGGGCTTCTAATGCTAGAGCTACCCCCTATGATTTCCATCAGTTAGTGTCTGCAGTTTTAGATAAGGGACCTTCCTTCATGTTTGGAATTTATTTCAGAGAAGAATCCAAACGTATGGAACAGCAAGGAAGAGCAAAAGGTGTGGAGGTTTCCCAAGATCAAATTCTTGGTGCAGGAGAATATGCTGATCCACAGGTCCAAGCTCTTTATGACGATGAAGTACTGTGTCTATGTCACCAAGCAGCTTTAAATGCTTGGAATAGGATACAAGATCCAAAAAAAGGGTTGAATCATATACCAGAATTAGGCAGGGACAGAGAGAACTCTTTATTGACTTTTTGCAAAGATTAATTAAGGCTCTGGACATAGGAGTAACAGACCCAGAATCTAGATGAATACTTCTTGAATCTCTAGCTTTTGAGAATGCAAACAAAGAATGCAAAAAGATAATTGGGCCTTTAAAGTCTAGATCAGCACCTATGGATGAATGGATTCAGCATACGATGAATGTTGAGACGTTTAGCTATAATGATGAACCTTGGGTAGGAGAAGCGATTTCCACAGCAATGAGGAGACATCAAACTGCCAGGTGTTTTAATTGTGGTAAATTAGGACATCTGAAAAGGGATTGCAGGCACAGAATTTCTAGGAATAATATCTCCTCTGGGAATGACAAAAATAGGAGACCTAGGCCTTCAGGTATATGTAGGAGATGCGGTAAAGGCTGACATTGGTCCAACGAATGCAGGTCAACAAGAGACAAACAAGGCAACCCGATACCATCGGGAAACTCCTTGAGGGGCCTCTCGCAGGCCCCCAAGCCAACAGTGGCCCAGTCATTCCCAGTCACAGTGGAGAACGTGCCTCACCAAGAAAATTAAAAGCTCCAATTTCTGCTGAAAACAGTAATACTGGTCTAAATGATGAATTACACATGGAGGATGTGTCAAAAAACCCAGTAGGACAGAGTAAACGTATATTTTGGCAGACTTCTATTAACGATCAAAGACCAAAGCTAAGAGTCTGTATAAATGGCACTTTTATTGAAGGCTTATTAGACACAGGTGCAGATGTAAGTATCATTACTCCAGAATCTTGGCATCCGAGTTGGCCTCTTCAAGAGGTAGATGTTCAGTTTCTGGAAATTGGAACCCTATCTCGTGTAAAACAAAGCACAAGATGGGTTGAATGCATAGGGCTCAAAGAGCAAATAGGAAGACTAAGGCCATATATAGCCAATATTGCAATAAATTTATGGGGCCGTGACCTGCTACAGCAATGGAATACCCAGATTAACATTCCTGTAGTTCCAGGAACTCATAATTCTGGGAAAGATATGATGAGGTATTATAGAAAAAGGTCACCAGCCATTCAGGCTGTACAAGAACATACAGCAAATACCAAACCTTTAGAGGTACCAACAGCCCTACCTTTAAAATGGCTAACTGAGAAGCCAATATGGATTAAACAGTGGCCTCTAGCTGAAGATAAATTGCAGGCATTGGAACAGCTCGTGCAAGAGCAACTAGATGCTCACCATATTGAAGAATCAACCAGCCCTTGGAATTCTCCTGTGTTTGTTGTAAAAAAGAAATCTGGTAAATGGAGAATGGTGACAGACCTAAGAGCTGTCAACAAAGTAATTCAACCTATGGGCCCACTACAATCTGGAATCCCTTTGCCTTCTCTGTTACCAAAAGGATGGCCTCTTATAGTTATTGATTTGAAAGATTGTTTTTTCACTGTACCATTACAAGAAAAGGATAGAGAAAAATTTGCCTTCACAGTGCCTACTTATAATAATTCTCAGCCTAATAGGAGATATCAATGGACTATCCTCCCACAGGGTATGCTCAATAGTCCTACATTGTGCCAATATTTTGTAAGTAAGCCATTGGAAATAATTCATAAACAATTCCCGAAGTCCATAATTTATCATTACATGGATGACATCTTGTTATCTGATTCAAATAAAGATACTTTAGAAAGGATGTTTGAAGAAGTAAAGAAAGTCTTGCCTAGGTGGGGATTACAAATTGCCCCTGAAAAGATTCAAAGAGGAAATTCTATTAATTACCTAGCTTACAGAATAGGGTTAGAGAAAATTAAAACACAAAAGGCACAAATTAGGAGAGACCAGTTAAAGACTCTTAATGACTTCCAAAGATTGTTAGGAGACATTTCCAGTCTATGACCAGCGGTTGGGATAACACCTGATCTAATAGTTCATTTAAGCAAAACCTTAGATAGTGATAAAGATTTGAATAGTCCAAGAAAACTGACAGCTGAAGCAGAAAAGGAACTGACAATGATTGAGGAAAAATTACAGGAGGCACATGTGGATAGGGTAAACCCAAATCTTAGCTGCATCCTAGTCATATTGCCTTCCAGAATTTCTCCTACAGGGATTCTAATGCAGAGGCAAGATATTATTTTAGAATGGATATTTATACCTAATAAACCAAGTAAATATTAAAAACTTATGTGGAAAAAGTTTTTGAATTAATTATAAAGGGTAAGCTGAGACTTCATCAACTAGCAGGTACAGACCCAGCAGAAATTATAGTGCCTTTTACTACTGAAGAAATAAAAAAGTTATGGGAAGACAATGAACCATGGCAAAGAGCTTGTGCTAAATTTTTGGGAGAAATTAATAGCAACTATCCCAAAAGTGGTAGACTTAACCTCATAAAAAGAACTTCTTGGATTCTTCCTAGAATTGTATGTGATGCTCCAATAACTGGAGCCCATACATTCTATACTGATGCGAATAAATCAGGGAAAGCAGGTTACAAGTCAAATGAATTGAGTAAGGTGGAACAAAGCCCTTATAATTCTGTCCAGAAGGCAGAATTATATGCCATTCTTATGGTGCTAAGGGATTTTAAAGAACCTTTAATATAGTTACAGATAAACAATATACAGAAAGAGTTATCTTGCATATTGAAACCGTTGAATTTATACCAGATGACACAGAGATGACTTCATTGTTTATCCAGGTAAAAGACATAATCAGGAACAGGCTTTGTCCGATGTACATAACACACATTCGGTCCCGTACAGGTCTGCCTGGTCATCTAGCACAAGGCAACGCTGAGATTGATCAATTATTGATTGGAAGCGTATTGCAGGCCTCAGAATTTCATAAAAAGCATCATGTCAATAGTAAAGGCCTAAAGAAACAATTTTCCATTACTTGGCAACAAGCTAAGGACATTATAAAGAGATGTCCTGCTTGTTCTTTCTATAATCAAACACCTTTGCCTATAGGGAGTAATCGAAAGGGTAATAAGAGAAATGAAATCTGGCAGATGGATGTGTTCACTTGTTTGGTTCTCACTAAAGCATTTCTTGAAATTCATACACAATCAAAAGAACGTGATTATCTTTCAAAGTAAAGCTTCTACAGAGAAAAGGCACATTGTTCTACTTCCAGCAATACTGTGACATATCTCTAACAACTGATTCTCTTTTCAGAGAAACACACATGCGATTCTCTCAAAAGCTTTTCATAAAATTAAAACACTTTCAATAGAACGTGATTATCTTTCAAAGTAAAGCTTCTACAGAGAAAAGGCACGCTGTTCTCACTTCTAACAATACTGTGACATATCTGTAAGAACAGATTCTCCTTTCAGAGAAACACATGTACATTTCTCACAAAAGCATTTCATGGAACTAAAACACTTTAAAAAGAACGTGATTATCTTTCAAAGTAAAGCTTCTACAGAGAAAAGGATCACTGTTCTCGCTTACAACAATACATTGACATATCCCAAACAACGTCTATTCTTTAGACAGAAACACTCGAGTGGTTCTCACAAAAGCATTTCTTGAAATTCATAAACTTTCAAAAGAACGTGATTATCTTTGAAAGTAAAGCTTCTATAGAAAAAAGGAACACTGCTCTCTTTTCTAACCATGTTTTGACATATCACAAACAAAGTCTACTCTTTACAGTGAAACACTCGTGTGGTTCTCACGAAAGCATTTCTTGAAATTCATACACTTTCAAAAGAACGTGATTATCTTTCAAATTATAGCTCCTACAGAGAAAAGGCACGCTGTTCTCACTTCTAACAATGCTGTGACATATCTGTAAAAACAGATTCTCTTTTCAGAGAAACACATGTGCGTTTCTCACAAAAGCATTTAATGGAATTAAAACACTTTCAAAAGAACGTGATTACTTTCAAAGTAAAGCTACTACAGAGAAAAGGAACACTGTTCTCATTTCTACTAAAGCTTCTACAGAGAAAAGTATCACTGTTCTCGCTTCCAACAATGCATTGACATATCCCAAACAACGTCTACTCTTTAAAATGAATCACTCGTTTGGATCTCACGAAAGTATTTCTTGAAATTCATACACTTTCATGAGAACGTGATTATCTTTCAAAGTAAAGCTTTTACAGACAAAAGGCACACTGTTCTCACTTCTAGCAATACTATGACATGTCTGTAACAACTGATTCTCTTTTCAGAGAAACAAATGAGAGGTTCTCACAAAAGCATTTCTTGAAATTCATACACTTTCAAAAGAACGTGAATATCTTCCAAAGTAAAGCTTCTACAGAGAAAAAGCACACTGTTCTCCCTTCTACAAATACTATGACATATCTCTAACAACTGATTGTCTTTCAGAGAAACCCATGGGCGTTTCTCACAAAAGCATTTCATGGAATTAAAACACTTTCAAAGGAATGTAAGTATCTTTCAAAGTAAAGCTTCTATAGAGAAAAGGAACACTGTTCTCTTTTCTAACCATGCTTTGAAATATGACGAACAATGACTACACTTTACAATGAAACACTCGTTTGGTTCTCACGAAAGCATTTCTTGAAATTCATACACTTTGAAAAGAACGTGATTTTCTTACAAATTAAAGCTTCTACAGAGAAAGGCACACTGTTCTCACTGCCAGCAATACTATGACATATCTCTAACAATTGATTCTCTTTTCAGAGAAACAGACAAGCGTTTCTCACAAACGCATTTCATAAAATTAAAACACTTTGAAAAGGACGTGATTATCTTTCAAATTAAAGCTAAGGAACACTGTTCTCTTTTCTAACCATGCTTTGAAATATGACAAACAATGTCTACTCTTTAAAATGGAACACTCATTTGGTTCTCACGAAAGCATTTCTTGAAATTCATACACAATCAAAAGAACGTGATTAACTTTCAAAGTAAAGCTTCTACAGAGAGAAGGCACACTGTTCTACTTCCAGCAATACTGTGACATATCTCTAACAACTGATTCTCTTTTCAGAGAAACATACATGCGATTCTCTCAAAAGCTTTTCATAAATTAAAACACTTTCAATAGAACGTTATTATCTTTCAAAGTAAAGCTTCTACAGAGAAAAGGCACGCTGTTCTCCCTTCTAGCAATACTGTGACATATCTCTAATAACTGATTCTCTTTTCAGAGAAACACATGTGCGTTTCTCACAAAAGCATTTCTTGAAATACATACGCTTTTAAAAGAACTTGATTATCTTTCAAAGTAAAGCTTCTACACAGAAAAGGCACACTGTTCTCCCTTCTAGAAATACTGTGACATATCTCTAATAACTGATTCTCTTTTAAGAGAAACACATGTGCGTTTCTCACAAAAGCATTTAATGGAATTAAAACACTTTCAAAAGAACGTGATTACTTTCAAAGTAAAGCTTCTACAGAGAAAACGAACACTGTTCGCATTTCTAAACATGCTTTGACATATGACAACCAACGTCTACTCTTTAAAATGAAACACTCGTTTGCCTCTCATGAAAGCATTTCTTGAAATTCATACACTTTCAAAAGAACGTGATTATCTTTCAAAGTAAAGCTTTTACAGAGAAAAGGCACACTGTTCTCACTTCTAGCAATACTATGACATATCTCTAACAACTGATTCTATTTTCAGAGAAACAAATGAGAGTTTCTCACAAAAGCATTTCTTGAAATTCATACACTTTCAAAAGAACGTGATTATCTTCCAAAGTAAAGCTTCTACAGAGAAAAAGCACACTGTTCTCCCTTCTACCAATACTATGACATATCTCTAACAACTGATTCTTTTTTCAGAGAAACACACATGTGTTTCTCACAAAAGCATTTCATAAAATTAAAACACTTTCAAAAGAACGTGATTAGCTTTCAAAATAAAGCTTCTACAGAGAAAAGTCACACTGTTGTCACTTCCAGCAATACTGTGACATTTCTTTAACAACTGATTCTCTTTTCAGAGAAACAGACATGCGTTTCTCAAAAACGCATTTCATAAAATTAAAACACTTTCAAAAGGACGTGATTATCTTTCAAATTAAAGCTAAGGAACACTGTTCTCTTTTCTAACCATGCTTTGAAATATGACAAACAACGTCTACTCTTTACAATGGAACACTCGTTTGTTTCTCACGAAAGCATTGCTTGAAATTCATACACAGTCAAAGAACGTGATTATCTTTCAAAGTAAAGCTTCTACAGAGAAAAGGCACACTGTTCTACTTCCAGCAATACTGTGCATATCTCTAACAACTGATTCTCTTTTCAGAGAAACACACATGCGATTCTCTCAAAAGCCTTTCATAAAATTAAAACACTTTCAATAGAACGTGATTATCTTTCAAAGTAAAGCTTCTACAGAGAAAAGGCACGCTGTTCTCACTGCTAACAATACTGTGACATATGTGGAACAACAGATTCTCCTTTCAGAGAAACACATGTACATTTCTCACAAACGCATTTCATTGAACTAAAACACTTTCAAAAGAACGTGATTATCTTTCAAAGTAAAGCTACTACAGAGAAAAGGAACACTGTTCTCATTTCTAGTAAAGCGTCTACAGAGAAAAGGATCACTGTTCTCGCTTCCAACAATACATTGACACATCCCAAACAACGCCTACTCTTTAGAGTGAAACACTCGTGTGGTTCTTACAAAAGCATTTCTTGAAATTCATAAACTTTCAAAAGAACGTTACTATCTTTCAAAGTAAAGCTTCTATAGAAAAAAGGAACACCGCTCTCTCTTTTCTAACCATGCTTTGACATATCACAAACAACGTCTACTCTTTACAGTGAAACACTCGTGTGGTTCTCACAAAAGCATTTCTTGAAATACATACGCTTTCAAAAGAACGTGATTATCTTTCAAAGTAAAGCTTCTACACAGAAAAGACACACTGTTCTCCCTTCTAGCAATACTGTGACATATCTCTAATAACTGATTCTCTTTTCAGAGAAACACATGTGCGTTTCTCACAAAAGCATTTAATGGAATTAAAACACTTTCAAAAGAACGTGATTACTTTCAAAGTAAAGCTTCTACAGACAAAACGAACACTGTTCGCATTTCTAAACATGCTTGGACGTATGACAAACAACATCTACTCTTTAAAATGAAACACTCGTTTTTTTCTCACGAAAGCATTTCTTGAAATTCATACACTTTCAAAAGAATGTCATTATCTTTCAAAGTAAAGATTTTACAGAGAAAAGGCACACTGTTCTCAATTCAAGCAATACTATGACATATCTCTAACAACTGATTCTCTTTTCAGAGAAACACATGTGCGTTTCTCACAAAAACATTTTTGAAATTCATACACTATCAAAGAACCTGATTATCTTTCAAAATAAAGCTCTGCAGAGAAAAGACAAATGGTTCTCCCTTCTAGCAATACTGTTACATATCTCTAATAACTGATTCTCTTTTCACAGAAACACATGTGCATTTCTCACAAAAGCATTTCTTGAAATTCATACACTTTCAAAAGAACGTGATTATCTTTTAAATTATAGCTCCTACAGAGAAAAGGCACCCTGTTCTCACTTCTAACAATACTGTGACATATCTGTAACAACAGATTCTCTTTTCAGAGAAACACATGTGCGTTTCTTACAAAAGCATTTCATGGAATTAAAACACTTTGAAAAGAACGTGTTTATCTTTCAAAGTAAATCTTCTAGAGAGAAAAGGAACACTGATCTCATTTCTAGTAAAGCTTCTACAGAGAAAAG
>JABTXL010020450.1:0-35857 GCA_025134845.1 Neodon shergylaensis
TAGCAGTGTTCTGTCTGTCCTGAGGGCATCTCCCATGCAGTTTTCAGAGGAATGTGCTAAGGATTAGAGAGGAACAACTGAACCAGGATCCTGGGTTAGATCTTGATGCCTGTAGGGACTTAGCTGCAGATATTGCAATGAGGAGCAGAGACTAAGGCCATTCTTCACGGTCACTGTGACCATCCACTCTCCAGGTGCCATTGGCTAAGGACCAGGGGCACCTGCTTTCCACTGTGAAGAGACTATGTGGAAGAAGGAGGGACCGTGGGAGTCTGGAGTGAGATGGGAATGTCTCACTGCCCTGTGGTGTTGTCTGTTCATCCCTATAGCTCCCGTGTGGGCCACTGAACCCCAGTCCCAAAAGTCTTAGTTTGTTTTGTGTTGCTATGATAGAGGACCCTGACATAAACAACGCAGAGAGGGAAGATTTTACTATGGGTCACAATTCCAGGTCATAATTGGTTACAGGTGGAAACCACAGGGCAGAAGTTTAAGAGGACCGATCACGTCCCATCGCTAATCAGAAACTGAGCCTATAGGTCACATGCATGACTGCTAATGCTTCGTTCACTCTCCCGACTCCTAAACAATTCTGAAGCCCCTTCCCAGGCACTGGTGCCGCCTACAATGGGCAGGTGTTTCTCTGTCAATCAATGTAATCAGATAATTTGCAATGGGCCTTCCCACAGGCAAACAGGATCTAGACAAGTGGTTCTCATCCTGTTGGTTGCAACCCTCACAAAGGTTTGCATATCAAATATCCTGTATAACAGATATTCACATTACTGTTCATAACAGTAGCAAAATTACACTTATGAAGTAGCAACAAGGTTGGTTGGTCACAAAATGAAGAACTCTATTAATGTCCCATAGCATTAGTCAAATTGAGAACGGCTGATCTAGAAAATTCCTCATTAGGATTCTTTTCCCAGGTGATTCCACATTGTGTCAGTCAACAGTCAAAACCAACCCCCACACCAGGGTTTAAGTAGCACAGAAGGGATGAAAGTCAGTACAGGAAGGCGACCATCTCATAGAGGATGGCAGCAGTCCCCATATTCTAGCCCTCAGGGTGCTACTACCCAACCAGAGGCCTCTCTAAAAGTACTGCTTCATCCCCATTTCCATAGAGCTGGTGGCCTTTACCTTGGTAGCAAGGGACTTCAGAGAGGGGTCAGATGTTAGCAGGAAATCATGGAAAGCAGTAGCTGAAGGTGCTTGAAAGAAAATTCAGACTAAGATTTTTAGGTTTGGTATCATATATCTTGGATTGTTTGCCATGTTCTCCAGGTGTCTGCAGACTGATATAATGACTCTAGAGGGCGCTGAGGAGATGAATCTGATCATGCATCCCATCTCTATGTCTGAGGACTGCCTGTATCTCAACATCTACACACCAGCGCATGCCCATGAGGGCTCTAACCTGCCTGTGAGTGGCAGGATATCATCAGTTGGGGAGGAGGATGTTTCTTTCTCTGGAGGATTGGAAGGGAAAATGTAATTCTGAACTGTACTCTAGTTTATACCCTGATAGGTAGTCCTATCTTATTGGGGTCAGGAAGGTCATCCCAGCCATGCTGAGCTGCTTACCCCTGGGTGTGGGACTCAGAGCTCTGAGACTCTAGAGGTAAGAGGCTCTATGTCTTCGATTAAACCGGAAATTTTTCTACCAACTTGAACCTGGAAGACCCACTCATGAGGGTAATCAAGGGCTGCATATTGACATCATCAAAATTCCTAGCTGCAGATTATCTTTTTTGCCAATGGGATCTGATGTCCCTTCTGATTAGCAATCAGGAAAGTCACACATGGAGACACTCCTGTTTGCTCCACTTTGATGAGTTTGAGAGTGATGATCTCATTACTTGTGATGTAAAGCAATTGATTCAAGCTAAGATTTCCTGATGGAGAATTGGGAATGGTAACATGCTTATAGGCCTAGAGTACCATATCTGTGGACCGTGTCCCAAAATCCTGAGGAGATCTGTGTGTAAACTGACCTTCACAGAGGCAAAGCAATTGATAATCTAGTATGTAGTCCAGTTGACCGTGGGCTGGTTGTGCCTCCTGAGATTTGTGTTGATGTATCCAGGTGATGGTATGGATTCATGGTGGTGCACTTGTTCTGGGAATGGCTTCCATGACTGATGGATCTATACTGGCTGCTACTGAGGATATAATAATGGTTGCTATCCAGTATCGCTTGGGTGTCCTCGGCTTCTTCAGGTAAGCCTGGAACTGGGCTGGACAATGGGGTCTGAGTAGAACATGGACAGACCTGTAATGCCTGTCCCTGCCACTTCACAGCACTGGAGACAGACACGCCACAGGCAACTGGGGCTACCTGGACCAAGTGGCTGCCCTACGCTGGGTCCAGCAGAATATCGCCCACTTTGGAGGCAACCCTGACCAGGTCACTATTTTTGGTGGATCAGCAGGAGGAACAAGTGTGTCTTCACTTGTTGTGTCCCCTATGTCCAAAGGACTCTTCCACAGAGCCATCATGCAGAGTGGAGTGGCCCTGCTGCCTGACCTTATCTCTGACACACCCGAGGTGGTCTACACAGTGAGTGTCCTCATCAATACCAGTTCCTACTTTGGTGCCTCAGTCTGCGCCTCTGGTACTCCATTAATCTCTTAAGTGAGGAAAACAATGATCATGGGAAATAGATTCTTTCTATTAATTTCTGAGAGGCATAAAATTTACAATCCACCCCCCTCTGCTTTATGTGCACTGAATAAGATACACAACAGAAAAGCTGTGTCCAGTGGCTTCTACCATTGACAAAACTAATTTGCATGATTTCCTAGTTTGCTTTTTATTATTACTGTTACAGAGACCATAATCAAAAGCTACTTTGGGAGAAAAGAAGTTAATTTTAGCTTACTAAATTTTTATAGTTTATAGTCCAACTTGAAGGGAAGATAGAGTGGGCTCTCAGGCAAGTCCCTGGAAACCAGAACTGAAGCAGAGTCCAGTGAGGAACACTGCATACTTGCTGGATACCCATGGCTTCCTCAGTTTGCTTTCCTATACAGCCCAGGACACCTGCCCATGTATGGCACTGCCTTCAATGTGATGGGCTCTTCTGTATCAGTCATTTACTGGGAAAATGCCCAGACTTATGTATGGACTAATCTGATAGAGGCAATTGCTCTGTTGATGTTCCTTTTTCCCAATGACCTTGGCTTATGTCAAGCTGATTTAAAAAGATATTCAATTGGTACACATAGATTGAGGGAAAGGGTCAGCTGTTATAAATACTTGCTGTACCAGTGTGAGTCCCCAGGTTCAAACACCTGGAGCCCACACAAGGCTAGAGGTGGTACTATGTGACAGTTACCCCAGTGCTCCTATGCAGAGATGGGAAACAGAGACAGTAGAATCCTTGAATAGACATAGTCCAGCTAAGCTTGTGTAGACAAATGCAAACAAGGTGTAAGGTGACAAGTGACACTTAAGGGTGTTCTCTGAACTTCACAGGCAAAATATGACACACCATATCTATTTTCCACACACAGAAACAAAGCAACAACAGAACAAATATGCAGGTAGTACAGTCCCTGTCCCAGCTGTCACCTCTGAACCACAGAAAACGTGAACGATTCCACTTTCACACACAGCAAACAGCAAACAGCAAGATGTGGTATTTAGGGGCAATGCCATCTACTGGAACAAGGAAACTCTGCTCCCTAGTGGAAGGAATGGGCTAACCATCACCTGTTCCGTTTGCAGAAAGTGGCCAACCTATCTGGATGTAAAGTGAGGGACCCAGAGGCCATGGTGCTCTGCCTCCGAGACAAGAGTGAAGAAGAGATTCTGGCTATCAACCAGGTTGGGAAAATTGTGTGGCTCGGAGAATCTGGTGACCAGGATTTAGGATTGTCAGTACTTACTACTGGAACTAGTTAAAACTAGTCTGCTTGGTTTGGTGTTGTTTTAGTACTCTGTGCAAAATGAAAGATAGGCTAATTTTGATGTCCAGTTTCTTCTGGAGTTAACATTGAGATCCTGAGATGCTATAGGAAACGGGAAAATGGTGTGGGCATTCAGTGGGCATCAGAATATTGATTATTTATGTGGTTTATCTTCAGCAATGACCCTTAATGCCCCATAGGTCTTCACTATGACCCCTGGTGTGGTGGATGGGACGTTCCTACCTAGGCACCCTCGGGAGCTGTTGGCCTCTGGGGATTTTCGCCCTGTCCCCAGCATCATTGGTATCGACAGTGATGAATTTGGCTGGGGAATCCCCTTGGTGAGACCTTGTTATAAGCTCCTGGGAACTTAAGCTCAGATGGTGGGTGGTAGGACCCAGAGATACTTTGATTTATACCCAATGCATCCTATAATTAAGACTCTCCTCTACCTTCCAGTACATGGGCTTTGATCATGTCATAAAGAACATAACCAGACAGACCCTGCCAGGTATTTTGAAGAACACAGCAGCACATATGGTGAGAAACCTTGGCTCCTGTCCTGATAGAGAGGGTTCCCATGTATTCTTCTCCGATGTCACACCCGGAATTAAGACTAATGCATATGTGTGTTTCTATGTGGGCTCACCCAATGCTTGTACCTTTCTGCCTCTACCCTGTCTCATCCTTGGCCACATTCCTTATTTGGAGGCTGCTGCCCATCTATCCAAGGACTTGCCTTACATCTCTCTTCCTGATTCCTCCTGGTACAGATGCTGCCTCCTGAGTGTAGTGACCTGCTGATGGAAGAGTACATGGGGCATGTGGAGGACCCCCAGACTCTGCAAGCACAGTTCAGAAACATGATGGCGGACTTCATGTTTGTGATCCCTGCACTCCAAGTAGCTCATTTTCAGAGTGAGTACATCTGCAACAATCCCTAGGACAGGGGAAGCGCAGAGCTGTGGGTCCCAGATGGACTCTGTAGTGTCCAGGCCTGACCCATGTCATCATCAGGTCTCTAACATCAGGTACCTGAAGACAGTGAGGCACACCTCAGCAAATCCTTATGTCTAGAGTAAATGAACGGCATCGCATCCAGGTCCAGAGGAAGAAACATTTTAGTCACACTTGGGGTCTGGTCAAAACTACTCACGTGGGAATGCCAGGGCCACTGTTTAATAAAATGATTCCCATACTCAGTGCTCCAGTCTGGAGCTCACCACTCTACTGTGATTCCAGATAACTTTAGAGCAAGGTTTCTTTACAGTGAAGGTTAAGTGGGAACGCTCCATGTGCGAAATCGTTATGTCAATATTTGTCCTCACTCCCAGGGTCCCATGCTCCTGTCTACTTCTATCAGTTCCAGCACCAGCCCAGCTTCACCAAGCATAAGCACCTCAGGCCATCCCATGTGAGGGCTGACCATGGTGATCACGGTGCCTTTGTCTTTGGCTCCAACCTCTGGGGCTTGAAACGTGAGTCTTCCTTGTTTTCCTTGAGCTGAGTGGAGCCCCTGATGAGTTCCTCAGGGAAGGCTGAGCTCTCAGTCCAGTTGAGGAAACTGAGGATCTCAAAGAGAACAGGATCAAGTGTTCACCATTTCTGAGATGAAAAAAAAATAAGACAAAAAAAAAACAAAACAAAAAAAACCAAGCAAACAAACCAACCAACCAACCAACAAAACCTCTGCCAGGTTTAGAATATGAACCTTTCCTAGTCTAGCTTTGCTAGGAGGAATGAGAGCAGATTGGGGTAGGAGTGAACCTGAGAGAATTCAGGTAGAGGCATAGACAGACCCTGGGTTCTGAGTGCTGAGGAAAGAGAGCATACACTAGGCCAGGGTAAGGGTCAGGCTATGGTTGCTATTGTAGAGCCTGAGTTGGCAGATGCATGAGGTAGCGAGAACTTTGACCCGTCTCCTTTTGTCTGCAGTTGACCTCACTGAGGAGGAGAAGCTGCTGAACAGGAGGATGATGAAGTACTGGGCCAACTTTGCAAGACATGGGTAAGAATGCACCCGTGCCTCAACCTCTTTTTGGCTGTGTCTCCATCAAGGGCTTCCATATGGGTGTGCTCTTTATTATGCATGGGTCCTTAATTACACAGTAGTCTTCTCCAACCCAGGGCACACTTAGGCAGACACCTTCTAGCTTTTAGTTACTGCTCATCCCAGAGAGTCCTTGTTGTTGGTGAGTCACACCATTGTGGTACTGTTCTTTTGATTTTCCCTCTGAGAGGGAGACACAAAACTAGACAGCTTCCCTTGCTTCATATTGACCAGACACTAGTGAGCGACACTTGTGTTCTATATCAGCACACCAGTTCTCCTGTGCCCTCAGACCCTTGGCCTACTCATCCACTGCTCTGACCCAAATCAAGGGATCATGTCTTGGGTGAAAGTGACCTCACCCTTCCCTGCTGGTGTCATCTCCACAGGAACCCCAACAGTGAGGGTCTACCCTACTGGCCTGAGTTGGGTTATGATGAGCAGTACCTGAAGCTGGACATCCAGCCTGCTGTGGGACGAGCCCTGAAGGCCAGAAAGCTGCAGTTCTGGACGAAGACTCTCCCCCAGAAGATCCAGGAGCTAAAGAGGACTCAGGAGAAGCACACAGAGCTTTAATGCCTGTGGCGGGAAAGTGGATGGGGTCACCCTGAGGTTACAATTCCATTTATTTAATTTATTTGTTCCAATGCTCACATAAGCATTTCTAACCTCAGCTTTTGCCTTTTCAGTCAGGAAGACAATGCCTCTGGGCGTTATTCCTTATCCTTCTGGACACATTTTATTAGACTCAGTAAATACTCTCATAACCATATGGATGTGTGAACCCCAATGTTCCCTTCTTAACACTTCACTGTGATTAGGCTCGCTCCTCCCTCCCTCCCTCCCTCCCTCCCTTCCTCTCACCATCTTTTCACATCCTCTTTCTCCTCTTTTCCAAGCCTTAGAATCTCTTCAAATGAAGCAGAAGCTCTGGGCACAATTGACAACAGGAAATCCCCTGTCCTTTCTCAGCACCTTCATGTTTTCTTCTATTTCTCATCTGCCAACAGAAAATTCCCAAAATCTGATTTCCCAAATTCCTATTGCCTTCATAATTTCACAAAGCTGCTCCCAATAGGTCATAAACTACAAGCTGGGCTCTTAGTGTCTGTGGCCTCAGGTGTTTGGAGGCTGAGACAGGAGGATTATAAAAGCCCAGGGCAAAATAGCAAGGCCTACAGCTCAGAAACAAAACCAAAAGTCATAATCTCAATAACTTACAAATGGTATCAAATGTACAGTTTATAGATTGAGAATCAGGTACCACATGTCCACAGATTTGCTTTATGGTGTCATACAGGTCTCTTGCTAGAGGTCTCAAGAATTACATCTTGAGCCCTCTGCTGGTAGAATGTGTAAACAATGGAATTCCAAGGACAACATTAAGTCCCTGCTGACTTGAACAGGGGACAGGGAAGATTGTCCTCTTAGTGAGACTGACCGTGCAGGTTGTTCCCATTCTATGTGTAGAGAATTTATTAAAGTTCTTATTGCAAGGTTGTTTTTGCTTTTCAATTTGTACATACACACTAGACTTCCAACACAGAGCCAGAATCTGTTCTAGACATTTAATAGTGATCTCACTTTTAGTATCTTGGCTGTGGGTTGTCTTTATGGGGTGAGGGCTTGATGTGAGGTCTTATGTGTGTCAGGCAAGGGCTCTACGCAAACTATTCCCTTAGACTACTGTGAACTCTCTTTTAGATGAACGGCTTAGTAAGTCTGAAAAAACTCGCATGCAACTGCCGCCACATCCAGTTCAGAACAGCCCTCACTCCTCCACCAAGGCTTCCCTCATGCCCCTTTGCTGTCATCCACTGACCACTGTAACCAAGACATTACTTAAATTGCTATATTGGGGCTTGTTTCTAATGAAGTACAAGTGGAAAGTTGGGTGACTGGCTATGACACTTCACATAATGTTTTTGTTTCCTTCTATTGTGGAATGCCATCCAGCTGTGCACACGACACATTCTATCCACTTACCCTAACGATGGGCAACTGTTTATTTTCACCAACTTATTCTTTCACTTGTTTATTTGCTCTTCATTTTTGGACAAGGTCTCTATGTAGCTCAGGTGGACCCTGAATTCATGATATCACTGTCTTGGCTTCCTGAGTGTTTAAATTATAGGCATGAGCCTCCAATCCCAGGTTTGCATTTTAATAAAGCTGTATGGATATTCTCACACATGATTTCATGTGATCACATGTACTCAAGTTTTGAATTTACAAGCTAGAGCAGGATTCCCTAGTCACGCGACACATGTGTTAAACATTTACAGAAGTTTTAAGGTTAGGGATGTAACTCAGTTGTAGAGAACTTGCCCTGTATTACAGGGCCCTGGGTGTGATGCCCAACACCATAGAAAATAAAATAAAATAAAATAAAATAAAGCAGATCAGATGACATAGGCTTACAATCCTTTCTGTTCAGAGGTCTGAGGACAGGAATCACAAGATAAACCTGCCTGAGCTATTGAGTAAGCTCCAGAGAAGGCAACATTAGTTATAGTTTCTCTCCACATGATAAGTACAAAAATGATTAAGTCTAATTTCAGTAAATGGGTTATTAAGGGAGGAGAAAGAGAAAAAGAAGGAGGAGGAGGCAGAAAAAAAGAAAGAACAGCAGGAGGAGAAAAGTAGAAGGAGGAGAGAGGAAGGAATAACAAAATTAGAAGAAGAATAAGGTGGGAGTTTGGGGTGTCTTGAGGGTGTTGTGGTGTAGGGTTGAATATGACATATTTTATTAGTGTATGAATTTACCAAAGAACAAAATATTTCCAGTGATCTGGGAATATAGTTCAGTGGTACAGTACTTACCTGATATATATAAGACCTAGGTCCAATTCTTTCTGCTCTTTAGACGCTTTGGGGTAACTGTCTACATTGGTAATGGTTGACTGTCAAATTTCCATATCCACTTCTTGTCAATCACCAAGTTTTCTCATATCTACAAATGACTTATGAAACTTCTGGTGGGCCTCAGCCCTGCTGTCTTCATCAGTTCAGGCTGCCAGCTCATTCTGAGATAGATGTCTGTGTTTCAGCTCCTTGGAAGACTGAAGTAGGAGGGTTTTGTTATTTGGGGAGCTAAAGGACGACCCATTCTATGTATATACACAAGGTCTCAAGAATATATATGTTATATACATGTGTGAACATGTATGTACCATAACCTGTGTGACTTACAAACAATAAGTGTATTTGTAGTTTTGGAGACCATGAAGCACATACCAGCATATGTGCTTTGTGGTGAGGGCTATTTCTCTATGCCAAGGACTAAACCTGTGTCTTCTACTGGGCAGATGGAATAACTAATTGTGTTCAAGATCTGGACACATTGTGTTCATATATGAAATTATCAAAGAATACATAAAACCCCAAGGGTCACAGAATACAGCTCAGTGGTATAGCACTTATCTAACTTGTGCAAGACCCTAGATCCAGTTCTCTGTTGTGGTTTTTTTTTTTTATCTCCTGGTCCCTGTGACAACTCTTAAAGACCCAATGATACTAACATCCCATTGGAGACTAGGTTTCAACATAGGTATGTGGTGCATTAACATTCAGAACACGACACTAGAGGTCCCCACATTAGCCACTAATGTCGTGAATGATGGAAAATGTTGCTACTTAGTGTTTGCTAATCAAACATCACAGATGATCTACATTTAACATACTCCATCAATACAGTCTGTTTCTGCTGCAAGGTTCAAGTGGTTTAAGTTTTTAAAAAGATAAGTCTGGGTATCTAGAAGGTTTACAAGCCTGAGGTTAAAATTTCCAATGATCTGGGAATGCAGGTCAGTGGCACAGTTCTTACCTGACACATGTAAGACCTAGATCCAATATTATCCACTGTAAAAAGAGACTGTGATTTTTGCTTCCCGGGTTGTGTTGTGAGTGGAGCATGTGCAAGGAGTGTACGTGTGTGTGTGTGTGTGAGTGTGTGAGTGTGTGTGTGTGTGTGTCTGCCCAGAAGAGTAGGGCTGGTTCCTTTGTGTCTGCTGAGATATGTTTTTACCCTCGAGGGTTCTGCTGACTCTGAGGCCCACCCTTGCATGATCACAGCACATCTGTGAAGATGTTTGTGTCATCTGTGAAGATGTTTAACAGAATGGGATCAGGTGTTCACTGTTTTACAGCTCCAAATCTACTGTGGGGTTAGAATTCAAGTTCTTTCCACCCCAGCCTGTGCACCCTCCCCTGTCCCCTCCCAAAAATGAGCACAGTAACAAGCAAAGGGGCTGATGGGAATGCCTTATATTGTGTATTTGTTTTGAAAGGGAGTTTCAATATGTTGGACTGATTGTCCTAAAATTCACTTCATGTCCAAAACACAGTCCTCTTGTCTAGGATCTTGAGACTACAGCGGTATGCAATTACTCCCTGACCTGGGAACACTGGTACCATTCCTTCTTTCATTTATTGTTTTTATTTTTCGATTTGTTGTTTTAAACCAATAGAACATCATCATCCAAGTGATGATTCTTGCAGTGCCCTCTCTGACCACCAGGAGGCAGGAGAGCTATGAGAATACTATTTGTCTGGCCTCTACAGCTGGGCAGATGAGCTGTGCCTGGTACTTCCACAGACACCTGAGGGCATTACTGAGCTCCTGCTGTATACACATCTCTGTGAGGTGTGCACTTCTGCGGATGCACAGAACACTTCACCAAGGCGTTTTTAGACACTATGTAACCCTCTTACTATTGGAAAGCTTTACCATCAAATGATTTCTATACAATAAAATTTACCTTTTACTGGAGTAACTTGGTAAATTTGCATAAGAGCATGGTTAAGCAACAATCCGCACTTCAAGGATGAAAATAATTCTTTCACTGGGAAAATTTAGCTCATGATCCTTTATGTTAATCCGTCACGGTTTGAGTTCATTTAAGTTTCCATACAGGACTCCTGGTATCACAGAATTGCTTTAGATGCCATGTTATCTCTTTCTAGGAGGCCAAAGAGCAAGAACAAACTTTGCCCCACCCTGCTGAGTTTCTGCTACTTTATTGTAGGTCCACCATCCTGCCTGCGCAAGGCCCACAATTCTCTTTTCTGTCCGTGACACACGGCTATCCTGTAGCAACACGGACTCAGACTAGGAGCCGACCATGAAACTGCAAAGATTTCCTGGCTGGTTGAAGGCTGTGACCTGTGGGCTCCTGCTTCTCTTCCTGCATGTACAAGGTGAGACTCCTTCAGTGAGCACTGAGGACCAGGGTCAGAGCTGCCCAGATCTGCAGAGTGGGCAGCTTGTCTTACAGGAGGGAAGGAACCAACAAAGGTGCAGTTGGTATAGATGGCAGATACAAGGGTGGGAATTATGGACCTCCCTGTGCCCCCACCAAAACCCACACAATGAGCCCTGCAGCACCCAGAGGCTAGAGATATCCTTACCATAAACGCCATCCAGGATAAGGAGGTCTAAGCAGTACTGGACCTGCAGATTAGGGGAAAGAACCAAGGGGACATTTCCTTCCTCTGTGCTTGTGTGTAGCTGCTACAGAACTCTGGATGATCATGAAAGTAATACATCCATGCTGCCAAGTGGCTCTGAGGATGTCTCCTTGTTGGTCACACGCTTGCACAACCACCACTCAAAAGGAGCATGAGCTATGTTCCTGGCCATCGGGACGATAAAGAAACTCCTATCCCCACATCTCATAGCTAATCCCAGGTACCCCAGATTCCCTTCCCCATGGACCCTACAGAAAATGAGGTGGGAAACAACAGTATGGTGGCAGCTCCCTGAGTAGGACTAACCCTGATGGCATCTCTCCCAGGCCAGGACTCAGCCAGCCCCATCAGGAACACACACACTGGCCAGGTTAGAGGAAGCCTCGTCAAGGTGAAAAACACTGAAGTTGGTGTCCACAGCTTCCTGGGAATCCCCTTTGCCAAGCCACCTGTAGGACCACTGCGCTTTGCACCCCCTGAAGCCTCTGAGCCATGGAGTGGTGTGAGAGATGGGACCTCCTATCCAGCCATGTAAGTTCTGGGGTTCAGAGGACTTTCAAGCTCTGAGGTGAAAATGTTCTCTGAGCTGTGGGACAGAATGAGGGGCTTCCTTCATCCAGACACAGCAGAAGTTTTCTATATGTGATGTGCAGTCTGCCGGGCATTCTCAGATGCATGACTGAGGCTTCTAACAAAGCAACTTTGCCAATCTCCTGGGTCATAGTCCAGTTCCTGTAGGGAGTTGTCTATCAGTTTTTCAGTGAGAAAGAGACTTAAAAAAAGGCTCCGAGATTCAGATTGTGCCAAGTGATCTCTGCCACTATGGAAGAGATCTAGGGACAAGCGCCAATATAAACACATTAACCAGCCAAAGCCCAGGGTCTAGTGCCATGTACTGTAAGTCTCTCAGGAGGGCATCAGGGATGTGTCCTTAGCCACTCCATCCTCAGCACTCACTGGGACAATCCATAGAGCCAAGTGCCATTGTTTAAAGAAATGTCTAAAAGCTTCCTCTGGAAACTACGTGGGAATGCGAACTACCCTATGTTTCTGGATGTGGGGTGAAACCTGGTTTCTTTCACTGAGCCTGTAGCCTTTACCTTGGTAGGAAAGGGCTTTAGAGCATACTCATGCTTTAGGGGAATATCTTGAAGGAAAGGGCCAAAAGTGTCAGAGAGAAAATCCATACTAAAACCCAATTTTAACTACCAGACATGTCTTGTAATAACTGTCTGTCATTGTCACCAGGTGTCCACAAAATGATGATATGATGAATTCAGGTGTTTTGAAGATGATAAAACACTACATGCCTCCCATCTCTATGTCTGAGGACTGCCTGTATCTCAACATCTACACACCAGCTCATGCCCATGAGGGCTCTAATCTGCCTGTGAGAGTTGGGCCGCGGTCAACTGGGTGGAGGTGGAGATTTCTTTCTCAGGAGGATTAGAAGGCATAAAATCAACTGAGTTCCACTGCAGTGTAAACCCTAATGAGAAGTCTTTTCCTAATGTGTCCACGAGAGCCTTCTCAGTCATGGTGGGCAGCTAACCCCTGGATATAGGACACTGAGTACTGGAACTCTGAGAGGTCAGGGGTTGTGCTCCATGGACTCACTCAGGACATTCTCAACAAACTTGAGCCTTAGAGCCCAGGCAGGAATCCCAGGATGAACATTGAGATAAGACAAATTTCCAACTTTGGGATATTGGTTGTGCCAATGAGATTTGGTGATGCTTTTGATTCATAATCAGGAAAAAACTCCTATGGAGACACCCTTCTCCACATTTTTGAGGAGTCTGGGAGTGATAGTGACATCACTCTGGACTTAAATCCATTAATCCAAACTGAAATTCCTGGTGCAACAATGGGGCTTGGAAATACACTGATGAGACTGTGTTCCTCACCTGTGGCCTGGGTCTAAGATGCTGAGGAGTCCTGTGTGTGTTTAGCTGCACAGATAGAAAGAAGACAATAATCTGGCAGGCAGTCCCTCTTGAACTTGTCCCCAATAGAAACCTCCTGACATCTCTCTTGACCCCTCCAGGTGATGGTGTGGATCCATGGTGGTGCTCTGGTTATAGGCATGGCTTCTATGATTGATGGGTCCATACTGACAGCCACTGAAGATGTGGTGGTGGTCACTATCCAGTACCGCCTGGGTGTCCTGGGCTTCTTCAGGTGAGTCTGGGCCGGGCTGGGCAATGGCAGCTGAGAAGAACCTGGACAGCCCTTTGATCCGTGTCCCTTTCACTTCTCAGCACTGGAGACCAGCACGCCAGAGGCAACTGGGGCTACCTGGACCAAGTGGCCGCCCTGCGCTGGGTCCAGCAGAACATCGCCCACTTTGGAGGCAACCCTGACCTTGTCACCATCTTTGGCGAGTCAGCAGGTGGTGCAAGTGTGTCTTCACATGTTCTGTCCCCCATGTCCAAAGGACTCTTCCACAGAGCCATCATGGAGAGTGGAGTAGCCGTGTTGCCTGGCCTCATCTCCAGCTCCTCTGAGGTGGTTTATGGAGTGAGTGCACTCTATTCCTCCAGCCTGACCTGCTGTCTTAGCGCTCACTCTCTAGGACTCTGCTGCTGCCATCAGTAGGGAAAATGAGGACCACTGAAAGTAACTTCCCTTCAGTACTTTCTGAAAGGCTCAAGGTTTAGATCCCTCCCCTCTCCCCCACCCCACAGTTCTTTATACAAGGTGCATATGTTGTAAGTTCACCAAAGCTGTAACTAGAAGCTTCCATTATTGGCAAAAGCAAGTATGTGTGGGCTTGGTGGATGGTACAAGAGGCAGGAGAGCTTTCTGTGCAAGTATGAGGATTTGAGGTCAATTCCCCAGAACACACATATATCTGGGTGTGGTTTTTCTTGTCTCTAATCCAGGTGTTCCTATAGTGAGATGGGAAACAGGGACAGGTTAATCCCTGGAAGGTTACAGACTAGCTAGACCAGTGTAGGCTGCACCAGAACCAGAGCGTATTTCTCAAACTGGATGGAAGGTGGGAAGAGGAAGAAGGGAAGGAGAGGGGAGGGAGGAAGGAATGGAGAGAGGGAGGGAAGGAGGGAAGGAGGGAGAGAGGGAGGGAGGGAGAACTGCCACTGCTGACCAAGAGGAAAATGAGAACAGGTTTGTTCTGATTCCAGTCCACACACATTACACCGCATGGTATAATATTTAGAGCCAATGGCACCCTCCCGGGCCTGGGAAAACTCCTCCGCCTGGAAGACAGCCTCGTCCTCCTCCCTTTCCAGACTGTGGCCAGTCTATCTGATTGCGCAGCTGCGGACACAGAGACACTGGTGCACTGTCTACGGGGCAAGAGCGAAGCAGAGATTCTGGCTATTAACAAGGTGCGGCTGGGAAGACGGCAGGTTGCAAGGTGTGTTACAGGTAGTCCTCATTAGTATGAGCAAATTACCTAAGCTCCATGGCTTAGTATCTTTTGAGTCCTGGGCAAAATCAATACCAGCATTGGCTATTCCAAGTGCAAGGTCTCTTCAGGGGTGAGACGGAGAGGTGTGGTAGAGAATAACCATCCTGAGACACTTTAGCAAGTGGAGAAGGGATGGAGGTAACTCAGTGGTCATCAGCATGTGTATTCCATTGACCTTCAGCATTGATTTTAATGCCCCTCAGGTCTTCAAGGTCATTCCTGCAGTGGTGGATGGAGAGTTCTTCCCCAGGCATCCCGAGGAGCTCTTGGCCTCTGCTGATTTTCACCCTGTCCCCAGCATCATTGGTGTCAACAATGATGAGTATGGTTGGCTTTTCTCTATGGTGAGGCTCAGTTCTAATCTTCTGGGAGCCTGGGATGGGCAATGGGAACTCAGAGATTCGTTGATCCATATCCATGCCATGGCATACTTAAAACCATTCTCCATACCCCAGATGGGCTCTGCTCAGAAAATGAAGGGAATAACCAGACAAACCCTGCCTGCTGTTCTGAAGAGCACAACACCACAGATGGTGAGACTCTTAGGCCACTGCCACCACTGCAAGGACCCCTGTCTAACTTTCATAAGGAGCATCTCCAGAAATAAGTGTGTGTGTCTGTGCACACGCGCGTGTACCCATGCATGTGCATGCATACCTACATGTGTGTGTTCCTCTGTGTATGCCCGTGTGTATGCATCTCTCTGTGTGTACCTGTGTGTTTGTGTACCTACCTGTGTGTGTTCCTCTGTGTATACCTGTGTGTGTGCATGTCTTGTGTACCTGTGTGTGTGCATGTCTGTGTGTACCTGTGTGTGTGTGTGTACCTACCTGTGTGCATGTCTGTGTGTACCTGTGCGTGTGTGTACCTGTCTATCTGAGGTCACTCCGAGCTTTCCCCATACCACACCTCTTTTGCATTTCCCCACTGAGCCTACTGCCTACACATCTTAGTGCCTGTGTCCCCTCATTCTTCTTGATTCCTGTGGTACAGATGCTGCCTCCCAAGTGTAGTGACCTGATAATGGAAGAGTACATGGGGGACACGGAGGACCCACAGACCCTGCAAATACAATATGCAGAGATGATGGGAGACGTCACATTTGTGGTCCCTGCACTCCAAGTAGCACATTTTCAGCGTGAGTACATCTATGACAAGATCAAGGGAAGAAGCTCAGACAGTGGGTCCCAGGTGAGCTCTGTAGGGTCCAGGCTTGACCTGTGTCTGAATAAGAGCTCTGATTCCAGACAACCAAGAGTCCTTTTTATTAATTTATTCTCTCATATATTACATCCCAACCACAGTTTCCACTCCCTCTTCTCCTCCCAGTCTCTCCATCCCTCCTGCCTCCCCATCCACCCCTCCTCTGTTTCCCTTCAGAAAAGGGCTGGCCTCCCAAGGATATCAGCCAAACATAACATTTCAAGTTGCAATAAGAATAGGTACCTCCCCTCGTATTAAGGCTGCATGAAACAACCCACTGGGAGGAAAAGGGTCCCAAAAGCAGGCAGCAGAGTCAGAGACAGTCCCCAATCCCTCTGTTAGGAGTTCCACAAAAACACCAAGCTATGCCACTATGACATACATGCAAAGGACCTAGCTTAGACCCACGCAGGCTCCCTGTTGGTTGGTTCAAAACCGAGAGTCTTTATTGAGTAAATCCTTATGTTGAGTGTGAGAGAATGACATCTTATCCAGATACAGAGGAGGAAGTGACTGAGTGATACTCCGTGACTTGACCAAACTACTCAGCTGTGGAGGGCAGTGCCATTATTTAACAGGGGAATTTCCACAGCCAATGCTCCATGTTGGAGCTCCCCACTCAACTGTTGTGACTCCAGATAACTTGAAACCAAGCTGTCTTGTCACCAAATGTGTGTGAGAACAGTTCTAGGCAAAGCGCTGCCATGTCACCCCAGGTCCTCTCACCCAGGTTTCTACACTCCAGTCTACTTTTATGAGTTCCAGCATCGGCCCAGCTTCTTCAAGGATATCAAACCACCCCATGTAAAGGCTGACCATGGTGATGAGATTCTTTTTGTCTTTGGGTCCTTCTTCTGGGGTGCGAAAAGTGAGTCTTCCTTATTTTCCATGAGTTGAATGAGGTCTCAGATGGCTCTCTGGGGGACTCCTGAACTCTCAGTCCATTTGAAGAAACCTATATAGATAGATAGATAGATAGATATAGATATAGATATATGTAGATAGATAGATAGATAGATAGATAGATAGATAGATAGATAGATAGATAGATAGATAGATAGATAGATAGATATGGTTTAAAAACTGGACCCATTCCAGGCTAGCCTGTAATGGGGAAGACAGCACATCGGGTCAAGAATTCAATTAGAGGCTTCCGTGGATTATGGATACTGTAAAAATAGTGAAGGGAGGTAACAATGTCAATAGTTTGGGGTCAGACAACAGTTGGAATCGTGAGTCTGAAGCATGAGATGTCAGTTCCATGGGGTGGCCTAACTTGGACCTTTGTCTTCCTCATGACTCCAGTTGACTTCACTGAGGAGGAAGAGCTACTGAACAGAAGGATGATGAAGTACTGGGCCAACTTTGCAAGACATGGGTGAGAACACACCTCTCTCTCAACCTTTCTAGGGCTCCTTTTTGGATGGAGGCCTTCTTATTATGCATAGATATTTCATCACATGATGGAGTCTTCTCTACCCACTTACACACTTACACAGACACTTTGTGGGTGTCAGTTACTGGTCATCTCACAGTGATCTGGCTCATGGCCCATAGTGCTATGGGACTGTTCTTTAGATCTTACCTCTCGGAGACATAAAACTGGTCAAGTATTTGTCTCCCATCTGAAGCAGAAACCAGAATGTGGCACTTGTATCCCTATAAGTGTGTGTGTATGTGTGTGTGTACCTACCTGTGTGTATACCTATGTGTGTGCCTGTGTGTGTGCATCTTTGTGTGTGTACCTACCTGTGTGTGTACCTCTGTGTGTGTGCACCAATGTGTGTGTACCTCTGTGTGTGTGTCCCATCAGTCCCTGTCCCATCAGCCCCTTCACCACTGACCTAATTGTTCCACTGCCCTGACCCAAATCAAGGGGTCAGACTTTGTATCATAGTGACCTCATCCTTCCCCCTTGGCTGGCATATCCACAGGAACCCCAACAGTGAGGGTCTACCCTACTGGCCCGTGATGGACGATGATGAGCAGTACCTGCAGCTGGACATCCAGCCTGCTGTGGGCCAAGCCCTGAAGGCCAGAAGGCTGCAGTTCTGGACCAAGACTCTGCCTGAGAAGATCCAGGAGCTAAAGGGGGCTCAGGAGGGGCACAAAGAGTTGTAGTACTCTGTGTAAAGAAAGGCATTGGGCTTCATAGACATGTGGGTCTCTAAGGTTTTGACAGCCTTTTGACCCTGACATTCACATAACCATTCCTAACATAAACAGCCACCCTTTTTACCAATGCGTATGACAAGACCTCTGCGTGTCACTCCTTCACAAGACACTGCTGTTCTTCTGGTAGATTCACTCAATAAAAGTTCTTGTAACAATGTGGAATATGGATTGTGAGCCCCAAAGTCCCACGGTCTTCACAAATTCCGGCTGCTGCTCCAAATAGATCACTAACTGCCAGCAGGTCTTGTGATACGTATCTGTGGCTCCAGCTACTCAGAAACTGAGACAGGACTATTGAATCAGTCTGGGACTTCCATACTGACTTGGACAACACAGCAAAAACAGAAACAATTGTCAACTTGGTAATATACGTACAGAAATATATGTAAAGTTCTGTGGACTGAGAAATACAGGGTCAACAAAGGAATTTGAGCCACACGGGCTGCCAGAGCTCAGCTCCTAGACCTCTCTGACATCAGTTACTGAGAACACCAGGTACAGAAAACTCTGGACAGATTATCCCAATAGAGGAAATCTCATCTATTTCCTTCCCAAATTTCTATTGTCCACTTTTGTGAGAAGCTGGTCTTGATATGCTCATATACACCTAAGGTTTAGCCAGGAGAGAGGTGCTTGGCCAACAGGAGTGGGTAGGCCCAGTTTCTCAGATTAGGGGCTGACCTTGTGGGAAGGTACCATGGAGGGAGGAGTTTATAAAGCTGGTAGACAAGAATGCGGGAACTGTGTGTCTCCCTGTACCCCCACCAAAGCCCACACAATGAGCCCTGAAACACCCAGAGGACTAGAGATGTCCTTACCAAAAAAGCCATCCAGGATAAGGAGGTCTGAGCAGCACTAGACCTGCAGATTAGGGGAAAGAGAGGGACATTTCCTTCCTCTGTGCGTGTGTATAGCTGCTACAGAACTCTGGATGATCATGAAAATAATACATCCATCCTGCCAAGTGGCTCTGAGGATGTCTCCTTATTAGACAGACACATGAACAGCCACCATGCAGAAAGAGCATGAGCTATGTTTCAGGCCACCGGGGCAATAGAGAGAACCCTAGCCCTGCATCTCACAGCTGAACCCAGACACCCCAGATTCTGTTTCCCAAGTGCTCTAATGAAAATGAGCTATGAAACAACAGTCTGGTGGCAGAAGAGTGGACAGTACTAACCCTTTTGGCATCTCTTCACCCACAGGTCTGGACTCAGCCAGCCCCATCAGGAACACACACACAGGCCAGGTTAGAGGAAGCCTCGCCAAGGTGAAAAACACTAAAGTTGGTGTCCACAGCTTCCTGGGAATCCCCTTTGCAAGCACCTGTAGGACCACTGTACTTTACACCCCCTGAAGTCCCTGAGCCATGGAGTGGTGTGAGAGATGGGACCTCCTCTCCAGCCATGTAAGTTCTGGGGTCCAGAGAACTTTCAGGCCCTGGGGTGAGAATGTGCTCTGAACTCTAGGTCATAATGAAGGGCTTCCTTCATCCCTACCCCACAGAAGTTTTCTGTCTGTGATGTGTAGTCTGTCGTGCACTTTCAGACACGTGACTAAGGCTTCTAACAGAACAACTTTGCCAATCTCCTGGGTCAGAAGTCAGTACCTGTAGGGAGTTATCTCTTGGTTTCATAGTGAGAAGATATCAACGGCTCCCAGATTCAGACTGTGCCAAGCGATCTTTGCCAGCGTGGGAGAGGTCTGTGAACAAGGGTTAGTGTAGACATAGAGCGAGGAAGAACCCAGACTCAAGTATCACATACTGTAAGTCTCTCAAGAGGGCCACAGTACTGCGTCCTTGGCATCTCCATCCTCCACAGTCACCGAGACAATCCTTACAGCCAAGTGCCATTGTTTGTAAAAACAAATAGGCTTCTAAATATTATATGGGAAGAAGTGGTGCCCTGAGAGTCTGGACATGGGATGAAGAAGTACCCTATGGGACAGCATAGTCCATCGGCTCCCATAGCACGGGTGTAGGCATGGCACTGTATTCTCCACACAGCTTTATTTTGTTCCCTGCTACTGTGATAAGACACTGGTAAAAGGACCTTCTTGTATAAATGGCTTACTACAGACATTCCTTCACAGGAGGCAGCTCAGTGACAGAAGCTTAAGGGATCTGGTCACATCACATCTATAACTGAAAACTTAGAGCACAGATTGCTTGGATGCCTGCTAACGCTCAGCTCACCTTCTCTGCTCACTCAGTTCAGAAGCCCCTTCCGAGGGAATGGTCCCACCCATCGGGGAAAAATCTTCCCGCCTCAAATCCCCCAAGACCTACGTGGTCTAGACGATCCCTCACTGAGACTCTCTTCTCATGTGATTCTATATTATGTCAAATCAACCATCAAAATCAGCATTAAATATGACAGGGAGAAGTCGTAAATATCACTACATGCAGCCAGTCACATCTGCAGACAAACTAAGAAATCCCAGCACCATGAAGTGTTCCAACCAAACCCCACACAACTGCGGGCCTCACTGGAAGTATGGATCCTTCACAGAGCCAGTGGCCTTCAGCTTAGTAGGAACTGATTTTCAACAGGACTTGTGTGGTAGAGGACACCATGAGGAGCAGGTGTTGAGCATAACAGGAAGGAAATCCAGACTACGGATCAGGTTTTGATCACTGAACTTCTTTTTCGATCACCATTTGCCATTGTCACCAGGCATCTGCAAAACGATGACATGATGAATTCAGAGGGTCTGGAGACAATGAAGATGATCACAACTTCTGTCTCTATGTCTGAGGACTGCCTTACCTCAACATCTACAAACCAGCTCATGCCCATGAGAGCTCTAACCTGCCTGGGACTGTCAGGTCATGGTCAATCATGGGTCAAGGGAAGATTTCTTTCTCAGAAGGAGTAGAAAGCATAAAATCAACTTGAGCTCTATGGCAATATGGCTGGCAAGAAAATATAAAATCAACCTGAACTCTACTGCAGTGTCAACTGGCAAGTCAGCATTTTCTAGTATGTCCAAGAAAGCCTTCTCAGCCATGGTACCTTCTCACCAGGCAGCTAAACCCTGGGTAAAG
Organism: Neodon shergylaensis; assembly: GCA_025134845.1. Classification (NCBI taxonomy): domain Eukaryota; kingdom Metazoa; phylum Chordata; class Mammalia; order Rodentia; family Cricetidae; genus Neodon; species Neodon shergylaensis. The sequence goes on from JABTXL010020450.1 coordinate 21,301, forward strand.
GACACTGAGCACTGAGCTCTGAGGGGTCATAGGTGGTGGTCCAAGGCATTACCTCTGGACACACTCAACAAACTTGAGCCCTAGACACCCCAGCAGGTATCTGAGGGATGAACATTGAGATAAGTCAAATTTCCAGCTTTGGGGTAGTGGTTGTGTCAATGAGATTTGGTGATGCTTTGATTCATAATCAGGAAAAAACTCCTAAGGAGACACCCTTCTTTACTGCTTTGCAGAGTCTGAGAGTGATAGTGACATTACTCTGAACTTTAAAACTGTTCATCTAAGCTGAGATTCCTGGTGCAGCAATGGGGCTTGGAAATATGCTGATGAGACTGTGTTCCTCACCTGTGGCCTGGGTCTAAGATGCTGAGGAGTCCTATGTGTGTTTAGCTGTAGTAAACAATTTGGGAGGCAGTCCCGCTTGAGCTTCTGCCCAAGAGAAGCCTCTTAGCATGTCTCTTGACTTCTCCAGATGACTGTATGGATCCATGGTGGTGCTCTGGGTATAGGCGTGACTTCCATGTATAGCAGATCCATGCTGGCAGTCACTGAAGATGTGATAGTGGTCACTATCCAGTACCTTCTGGGTGTCCTGGGCTTCTTCAAGTGAGCCTAAGGCTGTTTGGGGCAATGGTAGCTGAGAAGAACCTAGACAGCCCTTTGATTCATATCCCTGCCACTTCTTAGCACTGGAGACCAGCATGCCAGAGGCAACTGGGGCTACCTGGACCAAGTGGCCGCCCTGCGCTGGGTCCAGCAGGACATCGCCCACTTTGGAGGCAACCATGACCTTGTCACCATCTTTGGCGAGTCAGTAGGTGACAAGTGTGTCTTCACTTGTTGTGTCCCCCATGTCCAAGGACTCTTCACAGAGCCTTCATGGAGAGTAGAGTAGCCATGTTGCCAGTCTCATCTCTAGCTCCTCTGAGGTGGTCCACCATGTGAGTGCCCCAACTCCTTCAGCCCTGTACCTACTGCCATACCACTATCCTTGGCACTATGGCACTCAGTGGAGAATACGAGGGTCTAGGGAAAGGACATCTCTTCATCTGTTTCTGAAAGGCTCAAGGGTTAGGATCCACACCTCTGTTTTCTACAGGCTGAGTATGGTTTTTTTTGTAATTTTTTATTTTTATTTTTTATTTATTTATTTACTTTTACTTAAAAATTTCCACCTCCTCCCCTCCTCCCATTTCCTTCCCCCTCCCCCCAACCCCCTCCTCCTCCCTCTCCAATCCAAAGAGCGGTCAGGGTTCCCTGCCCTGTGGGAAGTCCAAGGTCCTCCCCCACCATCCAGGTGTAGGAAGGTGAGCATCCCATAAATACTAGGCTCCCATAAAGCCAGTGCATGCAGTAGGATCAAAACACAGGCTGAGTATGTTATGTGGACAGCAAAGCTTCCCTAGCAGCTTCACTCACTGGCAAAAGCAAGTATGTTTGGATTTGGAGATGGTTCAATAGGTGAAAGAACTTGCTGTGCTGGTGTGAGGATCGGAGTTCAAATCCCAGAAGACACATAGACTGGATGTGGCAGTACTTGTCTGGAATCTGGGTGTTCCTGTGGTGAAATGGGAGGGAGGGACGGGGGGGTCCCTGCAAGGACACAAGCCAGCTAGACTTGTGCGGGCAGCAGCAGATCAAGGAACCTTTCTCAAGCCAGGTGGTAGAAGGTGAGGCCTGATGTAAGGTGGTCCTCTCATTATCATGGAAAACTTTACTGTGGATAAACCTGCACTCCGTTGGGAACACACAGAGAATCATAGAGACACACAGTCACATGCACACACAGTCATATGCACATACACAGTCACATGCACACACACATGACACACGTACACACTGAAAGAATGAGAGAAGGGGATGAAAAATGAAGTATGCATAGTTACCTCTGACTGTCAGCTCTGAGTTACAGGAAAATGGGAACACTTTCATACTTTAATCCACACACGTCATACTATGCTGTGGTTATTAAAGAGCAGGGACATCTAGTTGGGTCTCCATAACTTCTGTCTGCCTAGAATAATCAGGCAGACCCTACCTTATCTTGTACTAGGCTTTTTTCTTTTAGGCCTCCAAACAGCTCCAAAATAATGACACAAAATTTTATTAGTTTTGAATGCTTGGCCTGGTTTAGGCACATTTCTGGCTAGGTCTTTTAACTTCAATTAACTTGTTTCTCTTTGTCTGCCATTTGCCTTGTGGCTTTCTTACTTCTGTATGCCCTGCTTTCACTGCTTCTCTATGTCTACCTGGCTTCTTGCCCTGGGTATGTCACTCCTTCTCTCCTCCTTCTCTCATTCTTTTCTTCTCTCTCTCTCTTTCTCTCTCTCCTAGATTTCTCCTCCTCTTTATTCTCTCCCCCTGCCATACCCACCTATCCTTTATTGGCCTAGCTACTGGCCATTCAGCTCTTTATTAGACCAATCAGGTGCCTCAGGCAGGCAAGGTAAAACAGCTTTTCATAATTAAACAAATACAACATAAGCAAAAGCAATACACCTTTCCACAGTTAAAGTAATATTCTGCGGCATAAACAAATGTAATGCATCTTTGCCTGGTTAAAATAATATTCCACATCTCAAATGACTGACAGATATCTAAAGAATTGTTTAACATTCTTAGCCATCAGGGAAATGCAAATCAAAATGACTCCGAGGTACCATCTTACACCTATCAAAATGACTGAGATCAAAAACACTGATGACAACATATGCTGAAAAGGATGTGGAGTAAGGGGAACAGGCCCCCACTTCTGGTGGAAGTAAAAACTTGTACAGCCACTTTGGAAATCAGTACGGCAGTCTCTCAGAAAACTGGGAATCAGTCTACCTCAAGAGCCAGTGATACCACTCTTGGGCGTATGTAGGGGTCCAACCTGGACAAAATTCACACATTCCAGAGTGGGAGTGTGAGGATTGGAATTATTAAACAAAAGGAACAAAGATATGAGAGAAATAAAAGACATAAATACAGAACAGCAATGGGAGGAAAATTCAGTGAATACTGAAACACCCACATGTATTTTCCACATGCTTATACACTTCACTCCCAAAGGGGAGGGGAGGCAGCAGAGTTCATTAACATGGTATAAGGAATAGACCAAGTATCCTGCTGGCAACCAATCCCTGGACGTCTTGTCTATCTCCTTTGAAGGAGCAGGAATAGCAAAGTGAAGCAGATCCACCTCTGTGCTCCAAACACTAATTAACCACACCCACCGTAGGTCAGGATCTCTTGTTTGTAGTTGCACCTGTCGTCAACAACTTTGAAAGAGCAAAAATAAGCTCTGACCTTTAGTCAAGGTGGAACAGGCTCTCATCTGTGGGCTTCCACAGGCATATATGAAGAGGATGTACATTCATATCACAGGGACATTTGCTCATCTGTGTTCATAGCAGCATCATTCATAAAAGCCAGAACCTGGAAACAACCTAAATGCCTCTCACCTGATAAATGGTTTAAGATAATGTGGTACATTTACATAATGGAGTACTACTTAGAGGTTAAAAAAAATGACATCTTGAAATTTGCACCCAAATGAATGGAACTAGAAAAAACTATCATGACTGAGGTAACCCAGATCCAGAAAGACAAACACAGTATGTAATCACTCATGAGTGGATATTCGATGTAAAGAAAGGGATAACCAGGGTGCAATCCATAACCCCTGAGAAGCTAGGTAACAAGGAGAACCATAAGAGAGACATGCATGGATGCCCCTGGGAAGGGGAAATAGATAAGATCTCCTGAGCAAATGGAGTAGGAGAAGGAGAGAGGATGGGGCAGAAGAGAGCATGAGGGAATGGGATGCTTGAGTTGGGGAACCTTTGAGAGGGAGAGCAAGGAAAGAGATATCTTGATAGAGGGGGGAATTATAGAGTTAGGGGCAAATTTGGTGCTCTGGAAACTCCCAGGAATCAACAAGGATGAACTGTAGTGGCATTTCATTTATATTTTAATAAATAAAACTTGCCTTTTATTTAATAAGTAAAACAGCCCCACTGGTCAGCCTTACAGACCAGCCAGTGATAACACACAGCTTTTTTTTTTTTCGAGACAGGGTTTCTCCATAGCTTTTTGATTCCTGTCCTGGAACTAGCTCTTGTAGACCAGGCTGGCCTCGAACTCACAGAGATCCGCCTGCCTCTGCCTCCCGAGTGCTGGGATTAAAGGCGTGCACCACCACCGCCCGGTTTAGGATTGTCATTTCAAACTGAGGTAGAGGTAAGAGCCAGTGGCTGGCTGTTTTGATTTTCCAACCTTCATGTTGAACTCTAATTTCTGTTTCTGAGAATTTATTAATTTTGTGTCAATGACCCTAGCTAAAACTCCTAGAAATAGTGGAGAGGGTGCATAAACTGGCCTTCCCCTGTAATCAGATTGATGACCACCCTAATTGTCACCATAAAACCTTCATCCAGTAACTGATGGAAGTAGATGCAGAGATCCACAGCTAAGCACTGAACCGAGCCCTTGGAGTCCAGTTTAAGAGAGGGAGGAGGGATTTTATGAGCAAGAGATCAAGATTATGGTGGGGAAACCCACAGAGACAGGTGACCCAAGCTAGTGGATGCTCACTGACTCTGGACTGTGTGCTGTGGAACCTGCACAGGACTTAACTAGGCCCTCTGAATGTGGGTGACAGTTCAGTGGTTTGGGCAGGCCACTGGCTGTGGGACCAGGATTTATCCCCAGTACATGAACTGGGTTTTTGGAGCCCATTCCCTATGGAATAATACCTTGCTCAGCATTGACTCCCCATGGGAGGCCTTACCCTTTCTGAGGAGTGAATGGGGTGTTGGGTGGGGGAAGGTGGGGGCAGCAGGAGGAGAGGAGGGCAGGAGAACTGTGATTAGTATGTAATATGATAACAAACTTTTAAATAAAAGATTTTAAAAATAATATTCTATATTTCCTTCTTTTCCTCTAAGTAAAAAGAAAGGTTTTAACTTTATCATAGTAATGCTATGTTGTATACAACAATAACAGTTATCAAGTAAGGATTACACCCACAATGCTTGGTCCATTTGTATTTGGCAAATTCAAAGAAATCCATTATTTATCCTGTCTTACAGAGTTCAAAGTTTTGTACCTAATTTACCTTCTGTTATAAATAAAGGAAACTATAACTATAATAGTCTAGTCTTCAACTTCATCATAGACCCCAGATATTGTGATGGGTGTCTGTGACCCCAGCTACTCAGAACCTGAGACAGGAATATTGCGTGAGCCCAGGAGTTACAGAGCAGCTTGGGAAACAGAGCAAGACCTACATCTCATAAACAAAAGCAATCATAAGCTGTGTGACTTGTAAACAGCAGAAATGTGTGTGGAGTTCTGTGGACCAAGAAAGATAGGGTCAGGCTGCCAGCACATCTACTGTGAGGCAGGGACTAGCTGTTTGGCCCAAAGATTACACCTGTGTCCTCTGCAGGTAGAATGTACAAACTATGCCACTCTGGGACTTTTGTGGGTCTCAACTCTTAACATCAGCACATTAGGAGTTAGGTTTCTGCAAATGAATTTGAGCCACACAGCCTTTCAGAGCTCAGGTTCTAGACCTCTCTGAAATCAGCCACCAAGCATGCCAGCCTCTGAAAAACTCTGTGCAAATTGTCTCTATAGAGAAAATTTCATCCATTTCCTTTACAAATTGCAAGTGGTCCACTTTTATGAGAAGCTGATTTGACATGTTCGTAAATAAATACCTCAGACTGGGCCAGGAGTCAGAGGTGACTGCTGTGGAATAATTCTTATGTATGCTGTGAATAAGTATTTCTCTCATTGGTTAATAATAATGCTGAATTGGCCTATATCCAGGCAGAATAAGGTTAGGCAGGAAAACTAAATGGAGGTACAAAAAGAAAGAAGAAATTAGTAGGAAGAGATGCAAGCCAGCCACCAGAGGAACAAGGCATGCTAGAGAACGGGTAAAGCCATGAAGCCACATAGAAAAATGTAGATTAATAGAAATGGGTTCATTTAAGTTATAAGAGCTAGTTAGTAATAAGCCTGAGCATTAGACCGAGGATTCTATAATTTGTATAAGCTTTTGTGTGATTATTTGGGACCAGGAAATTGGGACAAAAGGAAAGCTTTACCTCTGTTTACAGTTGACCAAGCAGTTCCAGATGGGCTTCCTATAATGATAAATTTACTCTTATTTCCAGTGTATGTTTTACAGATATTGTAAATCCCACACTTGTATGAGCATATGATATATGTGACGATATTCTACTGTGGTATGTGTTGTGGATGAGAGATGGAAAGGTAAGAATGAGCAGATGTGTCTAGCAGAAGACATCCCTGTCCCTGGTACCCTGACTGACAGCTTCACCATGTTTGGAAATGTCTTCCTATCTGCCACAAATCCTCATGAACCATAGTGACTCTTCTCTATATTCCATGTGATTAATTTTCATTTAATTTCAACTCTTAGACGTCTGTTTGTTAGCGTTATACTTAAATTTCTCACATCCACCAATTCAAAGTATCTTGTATATTGTAATTTGCAATGATACCGATTTGTTTTCTATATGACGTTTTTCCCCAAAGCATTTTCTCAGTCATTAGGAGGGTGTGTCCTGTTCTTTAGACCCTGGAACCTCCCCATACCTTTATCTCTGACCAACTTGTCCTCTTTGTTCACCATTTTTTCCAGGACAAAGTCCCCTTTGTATCATTCACTGTACTGAGTACCAGCCATAAGGCACCGTGATCTTTGCCTGAAAGACAAGACTCCTGTGTTGTCTGTCCTGGACACCAGGACACAGATGAGGGGAGTGCTAAGCAGAGGCTCAGTGCCTTAGCTCATGGATACCATCCCCCATCTCAAGAACCCCTCAATGTCTTCATGCCCTGCTTGCAGCTGCTATACTTTGTACCTGCATGTGATTTAGGAACTATAGTTCTTCCTTCCATGTCCTATAAGGGGAACCAATGAAGTGTAGCCTAATGTCCTTGAGATTCCTCCCTGTTACTGAAAAGTTCCATTCCAAGTACACCCTCAGTTTCTTTTCACATTTCAGCTGCTGCATATCCATGTCACTTCCATGTTCAGACTCTTCTTTGGTTTGGAGAGGTCTTGCTTCTTGACTCACTATGTAGCCCAGGCTGCAGTCACCCTTACCATCTTCCTACAAAAGCAGAGGACCACCCAATGAAACCAGACTGCAGATCTGTGAGTCCCAGTGCAGGTGAGGATGTGAAGCAGCTGTTGCTGCACACAAGGTTACAGGGGTGAAAAAGGATGCAGTCATTTTGGAAGACAGATTGGCATAGTCTAAGTCAGCAAGCACAGGTTTGACACAAACCCTGCAGGTCCTTGCTTACAGTTTCATCCAAAGGAATCTAAAGCATGTGGACACATAAAGCTGTGCTTGAAGTTACCTGTAAGGGTTTGATTTTAAATATCTGATGAGCACACCTGTAACCCTAGCATCCAGAGGCTGGGCCAGGAGTGTTAGAGTCCTGAACCATCATGATTACATTTTGAGACATCATCTCAAAATAATGAAATAAAGCCAGGCAGTGGTGGCACACGCATTTAACCCCATTTAACTCAGGGGGCAGAGGCAGGCAAATATCTGTGAGTTCGAGGCCAGCTTGGTCTACAAGAGCTAGTTCCAGGACAGATCCCAAAGCTACAGAGAAACACTGTCTCAAAAAAAAAGTAAAAAGAAAGAAAGAAATACAGAAACCTACTTGGCTTCTCAGCTCAGCTAGATCTGTTTTTGTGAGAAGCAAGATTGATAACCCTCACAGTCCTGAGAGTCCTGTGCAGGTGGAACAAATAATGATGCCCAGGACCTGAGCGAGAGAAAAAGCCTGAAGGGGCACCTGGTAATTCAAGTAGGTAATATCAACCGTAGTAGATTTGCTGAGTGCCAGCACACATGGGTTTAACTTTCGAAGAAAAAGTCAACCTGTCTTTCAATATGACACCATTTTGTATCTCCTCCAGTCATGTGTGTGTGAGCATACCAAAGGATGTCTTAGATAATTGGGAAGAGGGAGCAAAGAACTCATGGGTGCCTCTAATGCTCAGCTCACCTTTCTATTCATACAGTTCAGGGGTCCCTTGCTAGGGAATGGCGCCACCCACAATAAACAAGTGTTCCTTCTTCAGTTGATGTAATCAAGATAACCCCACAGGTCAACCTGGTCTAGACGATCCTTCCTGGAGATTCTAGTACCATTGTGTTGAGTCAGCAATCAAAACCATCCATCACACCAAACATTAAATAGTATGGAGAGAGAGGTGAATGTCACTACAAGCAGTTGAACATCTCCATAGAGAATCTAAGAAGTCTCAACACTCCAATCTCATTAAGGTTCCTCCACCCCACTCAAGACTTCTCTGGAAATCTGGATCCCCCCCCCAGCCTCCACAGAGTCAGTAGACTTTACCTTGATAGGAAGGGACTATAGAGAGAGATCGTGTGTTAAGGGACATCACAAGGAATCAGGCATTGAGGATGACTAGAAAAAAATCCAGACAAAGAGCCTGGTTTTTTATGAGATTTACTATAATTACATCATCCCCCCTTTCTTTTCCTCCTATATATCCCTTCATGTTCTTTCAAATTCATGATTGTTGTTACATATATATATATGTGTGTGTGTGTGTGTGTAACATATATATGCATATCTATTCCTAAATATAACCATATAACCTGCTTAGTCTGTATGATATATATATGTATATACATATATATGGTTGGCCATTTAGTATTGGATAATCTATAGGGTGTTCTTCCCTAGGGAAGACATTTTGTTCCAATCTGAGCATTCCTTAGTTGATGACAGAGTTATAAAATAATCCCACACTAGTTCAGAATTACATATAATAAAGGTTTATTTATTTATGGATAGGCTGACAGATTACAGTCCTAGATCTTAGTACCCTGCATAAACAGGGAACAGGAACCAAGACTAGCAGCCAGAAGTGAGAGCCAGAAACGAGAGAGAGGGAGAATAAGGGGCACACACTTTACATCCACATTTAAAGTATAAGAGACCACGCCAAAGTGGGCTGGTATCTTAAAGACTATTTGCTGAAAGAGCTTCCACAACACCTCCCCCTTTTGTTTAAATAAGAGAGTTCCAAACCCAATATAGGACTATGTATACTAAGAACAGATATCAAGTATAAAGTTAGACATTGCAACTAGCATAAACAGTATGAATCAAGGAACATATCCTGATGTTTTAATAAACATTCTATCCTAAGGAGTCTAACTCTTGTCTTGGAAATAGCTTGGCTAAATCATAAGCAGATGATAACTATGACTATCTAATCTTCAACCCTTTCAAAGGTCTGAGAAGGGAGATAATATTACTTGAGTAGGCAGGAAGTGCATGCAATCAAGCAGCTTCCAAAATGTGCAGTAGATGACAGAGACAACTGGCTATATAAGCAATCACCCAAATTCTCATTTGCAATGTTGAAGCAACCAACTTTGGCTCAGGATTAGAGTAACTGACAGACCATTTTAGAGCCTGAAAATTTTTCAAAAATATCTTACCCTGCACCTTGGCAAGGTTTGGCAGTCTTTTTTCTTGTATCCTGCTTGTCCAGTACAGACATCATGCACTTTGTCAGTGGTCGAGGCATGGACAGTTCCTTGCCCAAAGGCCAGTTGTGCCAAGAAGAAAACAAACTCCAAGTAGTGTGTCTTTGGTGATCAACCCTCTCTCGGGAATAGATCAGTGCTGCCAGGATCAATTGTGTCTTATGTCAACAGAATCCTAAGTTATTTATATGTGATGTTCTACAGATATGTGAAGTTGTTGAAGGTTACATATCTATGCAAAATATAATCTCTATGAGTCTAAATACCTAATTAGTCTGACTAAAAGTATAACAAACATGAATGACTATTGACTTACAATAATTAATAGCTATATAACTTAAATATTAAGACTTCATATCAGAATATTAAACAATCTTTAAACAACTATGCCTCAAAGAGGACAATAACCTCAAAATGTCAACAATGTATAAATATCTTGATCAGAGGTAGAAAAATATATAATGTGATATTATAAATATATCCTAAAATTGTATCAACAATCAAAATGTCTTAAACAGAGGTTTTAACATAATGCATACAATCTGACAAAATAACTTTGCACAGGTGTACAAATATTGTAAACAGAAATAGAAGCATATTCAATATAATAAATAATAATTTGAAATTGTATCAATATACCAAAATCTAGATCAATGTAAACTGTTCATAAGTAATAGCTCATAAGTATTCACTCTATTATTCACTATTATTATTAGTGTAAGTTCACATACATCTACATATTATCCCATTCAGTTTGTCCTCTTTTTTTTTAAATCTCTAGGCCTACATAAATTTCTACACAAACCCCCAACCCTATAGGAGTAATAATCAACCCCTAAATGGTGTTCCTAACCATAAGAACTTTGTTGGGAGAGAGGATGGCATCTTCTAAAATTGCTTCCAACTGTCTTTGGAGCAATGGTCTTTCTATGGGATCCTGTAAAAGTAAAATGATGGTTAAGTTTCAAGATTGTTGTTTTGCCTCAACAAATATAAAAGAATTGGAATAACTCAATGTACCTTATCAGATCACCATGGTTTAAAACTAGAAGTCAACAGCAATACTAATTCCAGAAAACCCACAAACACATGGAAATTAAACAATGCTCACCTGAATCATCAATGGTTCAAGGAAGAAATAAAGGGAGAAAGTAAAGACTTCCTAAAATTCAATGAAAATGACCACACAACATATCCAAATTAATAGGACACAATGAAAGCAGTGTTAAGAGGAAAGTTCATAGCACTAAACACCTACATGAAGAAGCTGGAAAAATCCCACACTAGTGAATTAACGGAATATTTGAAAACATCAGAACAAAAAGAAGCACACTCACAAATAGAACTAGATGGCAGGAAATAATCAAATTGAGAGCTGAAATCAACAAAATAGAAACAAAGAAAACAATACAAAGCATCAATGAGACAAAGAGTTGGCTCTTCGAGAAAAATCAACAAAATAGACAAACCTTTATCCAAACTAACCAAAAGGCAGAGGGGGAATATCTAAATTAACAAAATCAAAAATGAAAAGGGGGACATAACAACAGACACAAAGGAAATACAGAAAATCCTCAGGTCATATTTCAAAAACCTGTACTTAGCCGGGCGGTGGTGGCGCACGTCTTTAATCCCAGCACTCGGGAGGCAGAGGCAGGTGGATCTCTGGGAGTTCGAGGCCAGCCTGGTCTACAAGAGCTAGTTCCGGGACAGGCACCAAAGCTACAGAGAAACCCTGTCTCTAAAAACAAAAAACAAAAAAACAAAAAAAGAACCCTGTACTCCACAAAAATGGAAAATTTAAAGGAAATGGGCAATTTTCTGGATAAATATCACTTACCAAAATTAAATCAAGACCAGATAAGCAAATTGAACAGACCTATAACTGCTGAAGAAATAGAAAAGGTCATCAAAAGTCTCCCAACGAAAAAAGCCCAGGACCAGATGGTTTTAGCTCAGAAAGACTTTCAAAGAAGAACTAATACCAACACTCCTCAAATTATTCCACACAATAGAAACAGAAGGAACATTGCCAAACTCTTTTTTTGAGGCTACAATTACCCTGATACCCAAATCACAGAAAGACATTACTAAGAAAGAGAATTACAGACCAATCTCACTCATAAACATTAATGAAAAATACTAAATAAAATACTGGCAAATCAAATCCAAGAACACGTCAGAATCATCATCCACCATGATCAAGTCGGCTTCATCCCACAGATGCAGGGATGGTTCAACATATGAAAATCTGTCAACGTAATCCACCATATAAACAAACTGAAAAATAAAAACCACATGATCATCTCATTAGATGCTGAAAAAGCTTTTGACAAAATACAACATCCCTTCATGATAAAGGTCTTGGAGAGAGTGGGGATACAAAGTTCATACATAAACACAATAAAGGCAATATACAGCAAGCCAACAGCCAACATCAAACTACATAGAGAGAAATTCCCAGTGATTCCACTGAAATCAGGAACAAGACAAGATTGTCCACTCTCTCCATATCTATTCAATATAGTACTTGAGGTCCTAGCTAGAGCAATAAGACACCAAAAAAGATCAAGGGGATACAAATAGGAAAAGAAGAAGTCAAGCTCTCACTGTTCGCTGATGATATGATAGCTTACATAAGCGATCCCAAAAATTCTACCAAGGAACTTCTACAACTCATAAACACTTTCAGTAATAAATCAGGATACAAGATTAACTCAAAAAGAATTGTTAGAGCCGGGCGGTGGTGGCGCACACCTTTAATCCCAGCACTCGGGAGGCAGAGGCAGGCGGATCTCTGTGTGTTCGAGACCAGCCTGGTCTACAGAGCTAGTTCCAGGACAGGCTCCAAAACCACAGAGAAACCCTGTCTCGAAAAACCAAAAAAAAAAAGAAAAATTAGCCCTCCTATACACAGATGATAAAAGGGCTAGAGAAGAAACCAGAGATTCAACACCCTTCACAATAGCCACAAATAGCATAAACTATCTCGGGGTAACTCTAACAAAACAAGTAGAAGACTTGTACGACAAGAACTTTAAATCTTTGAAGAAAGAAATCGAAGAAGACACAAGAAAGTGGAAAGATCTCCCATGCTTTTGGGTAGGCAGAAGTAACATAGTAAAAATGGCAATCTTATCAAAAGCAATCTAAAGATTCAATGCAATGCCCACCAAAATCTCAGCAAAATTCTTCACAGGTATCGAAAGAATGGTACTCAACTTCATATGAAAAAGCAAAAAACCCAGGATAGCCAAAACAATCCTGTACAATAAAAGAACTTCTGGAGGCATAACAATCCTTGACTTCAAAAAAATAGTCATTTTTCCCACCCATCGCCAAGCTCTCCATGCCACTCTACCTCGAACCCCTGGCATGGCTTTGTTCAGGTAAGCTGCCTCACTCTCTCCTTGCTCCCTCAAACCCAGAAAATCCTCCTCTCCCCACTGTCCTGAACAGTAAATCACTCTCTTACTCCTTCCCTAGCTGCTCTGATTCTTCCTTGCCCCTTCAATTCTTCAAGTGATGTATAGACAGGAGTACAGCTTAAACTCAGGAAGTCACACAAACGGGACTCTAGCCACCTCTGACTAAGCTACTGGATAGGGCCCTTACTCCCAGGGATCATGTCATAACAAGCTGAACTTACTGTATTAGCAAGAGCACACTAACCTTGACTAAGGATCTGTTAGAAATATCTATTCAGGTGCCAAACACATCTTCCATATCATGTATTCCCACATGGAAGGAGAGAAGTCCTACCTGCCAAGGACTCATCTAGAATTAATCACACCTTGATTTTTTTGTTGTTGTTATTGCCGTTGTTGAGACAGACCTCCTTGTATATCCCTGGCTGTCCTGGAACTTGCTCTGTAGATTAGGCTGGCCTCGAATTCACAAAGAGCCTTCTGCCTATGCCTCCCAAGTGCCAGGATTAAAGGTGTGTGCTACCACCACCCGGCTTTTGAAGTTGTTGCAGGCAACCTTTTGTTCCCAGTGGGCAGATGTCTTCCATTGCGAGGGGCACCAAGAATTTAATTCTGTCATTATTAGTCTAGGGAATCCTAAGGTTGACAGGGGAACTAAATTCCCAGTCATAAACCTCTCTTTGATCCTTTTTGCCTTGCCCATTTACCCTCCTCCTTTCTCTTATGAGAAAAAAAGAAAAATTATCCAAAGAGGGAGCAACCTCATATCAAGGTTGATTTGTTAAGGGTGGAAAATAATTTTACCTGGAAAGGATTTACCATTTTAACAACCCTCCATAACCAATTCTATAGGGTCTACTGCCCCTAATCTCCTCTCACAATTAATTGAAGATTTGTCCCTTCTCAGAAATCTCCGTGAGGTTACCCAGTCCTGCCTGACATGCCCCAGGGACATCAGAACACTGTCTTTTGAGGTAAGACTGGCCAGGACTGGGGCACTAATTTCACCCACAAGCCATCTATAAAAAAGACCAAATATTTACTAGTTATGGTAGAGACATTATTGAGATGGGTAGAGGCTTTTCCATGAATATCTAAAGGGACTGATTTGCTGATGAATTGAAGCCATATCTGGGTGCCTATGTCTTCACCAACTCAACTGTATGTGTCACCTGTCTGTAAGTCTGTCTGCCTGCTTCTTGAGTTCCATATGTGTCACCATTTGCCTGGGTACCTACTAGTATCTGCCTGTGGTTCATGTGCTGATGAACAAAGTATGTCACATCGGCCTAAATAAATGAACTGGGGACAGGGGTAAGAAGGGAATGAGAGAGAGAGAGAGAGAGAGAGAGAGAGAGAGAGAGAGAGAGAGAACCTGAAGGTGAAATCTGGGCTGGAGAGGTGGCTCAGTGATTAACAGCACTTGCAGCTCTCACAGAGAACCTGAGTTCCATTCGACCTCGTGGCAGTTCATAACCATAACTCTAGTTCCAGGGGATCCAACACTTTTTTGGCCTCTGTGGGTACCAGGAACACACAAAGTGCATCATACAT
>JABTXL010020453.1:0-53824 GCA_025134845.1 Neodon shergylaensis
GTAATTCTAGAACAAAATGACAGCTTTGTACATGATTTTTTGGTAGCAGCACTCTCTCGGGTCTACTCTGCTTGCTAGAGGCAAGCAAGTGCTCTCATTAAGAGAGGCTTCCTGACTCAGTTTTAGCTGCAAAACCCTGCAGCTCATTAAGAGGTCCTACCACAAAACATTTAAACGTTGTTGACAAAAAGCTGAAACGCATGCTTTTCAGTTTTCAGCTGTAGCAGGAAAAAAGCTGCGCCATTTAAAATGCCGGCTTTCTGGGTTGTCCTGCTAGGGCAAACTCTGACTCTTTTACGCAGGTGGTTCGTGCAGTTTGCAGGCACAGGCTGCTGAAGCTTGCTTGCTGGCAGGGACCTTGAAATGCCTTAGAGTTGTGGCAGTAAACATGGATACAGCCATGAGGCCGGAAAGCTAAGGAATTGACTGGATCTAGCTGGCAAAGCCACGGCTTTAATCCTACCCATATTGCTCAGTAATTTAAAGGCTTGTGTGGTCAGAAAAAGAGAGATATACAGTAAAGAGAGATTCAAAAACAGAAAAATTTTAAATGTTTTACAGTGTGTTAAAAATATATGCAAGCTAAAAGTTAAAAGTAAAAAACAAAAAAAAGGGAAGAAAGAGTAGTTTGGTGTGGTAGGACACACCTTTAATCCCAACACTTGGGAGGCAGAGGGAGATTGACCTCTGTGACTTCAAGGTGTGGTAGCATACACCTTTAATCCCAGTGCCTGGGAGGCAGAGACAGGTGGATCTCTGAGAGTTCAAGGACAGCCTGGTCTACAGAGTTATTCCAGGACAAAGATACAGAGAATATAAAATAAAAGTAAAAATAAACGAAATAGAGGTTAAAATAAAGCGTACAAAGATGGAAAATACACAGAGAATCTTGATACTGTATGCTATTATGCTCTCTTTGAATTGTTTGAATGCTGAGGAAGGAGCAAAAGCTGCTAAAAGATATTTGTTTATAAGTGCTGCTGAACTAAACCAACATAGATATTCTGAAAATTCCTTGACTTTGAAATTTGGATCTAAGGACATGATACTTTGGAAAGGAGTTTCTTATTTTGTTTTCACAGAGGATGAGACCCTGTTCATTTCTTCTATTCCGATATGGTGTGATGGACCATGCCCTCCTGAAGAGTTGCTGTGAACATCTTCAGAAAATTGCTTCACTCAACTGCCAACTGAGATGAAACTAACACACAAGTTATACCATGAAAGACCTAATTAACGACGCCCCCATTCAGCAGGAAGCAGTTTGGAGAGAAAAAACTGCACCCATGTTCCCAAATATGGTTTATTAACTTTTTTTTTACATTTAAAGGGGAATATGATATAGATATGAATAATTTACATTGATAGAGATTTAAGGGCAATTTTGTTATATGTATATGTATTTCTGATCTTGATTAAGGTATTGTGATTGTGTAGTTCACTTAAAATGTAATGTATATAGGCTGTTAATAATCATAATAGTCAAGTTTGTAGTCATGTTAGTTAGATTTTCTAGATATATAGAGATATATTTTAGATAGGCATTCTTCATATTTTTCAAAGATTATAGAATATGGCATTTTAAATGTTTTAATAACTTAGGACTTTTCATGACAATGAGACACTCTGCTCCTGGCAGCACCAATCTACTTCGAGAGGAAGATGGGCATCGAAGAGGATCCTTATGGAGTTTGATAGCCATTTGGGCAAGAAACTGCTCTTGCCTGGACTATTGCATAAACTGGACACAGGGGCACATTTGGATAGGATGAATCCAAATCTTAATTGTATTCTAGTTATATTGCCTTCCAAAATTTCTTCTACAGGAATTTTAATGCAGAGTAATATTACCTTAGAATGGATCTTTTTACCACATAAACTAAGTAAAAAATTAAACACTTATGTGGAAAAAAATCTCTGAATGATAAAAGGTAAATTGAGATTTCATCAATTAGCAGGTATAAACCCAGCAGAGATTATAGTGCTTTTTACTGCTGATGAAATAAAAAAGTTATGAGAAGATAATAAACCCTGCAAAGGACTTGTGCTATTTTTTTGGAGAAATTAATAGCAATTATCCCAAAGGCAATAAACTTAACCTTATAAAGAGAACTTCTTGGATTCTTCCTCGAATTGTATGTGATGCACCAATAACAGGAGCCCATACATTCTATACTGATGCAAATAAAACAGGGAAGGCAGGATACAAATCAGAACAATTAAGTAAGGTGGAACAAAGCCCTTATAATTCTATCCAAAAGGCAGAATTATAATCTATACTTATAGTACTAAGGGATTTTAAAGAACCTCTCAATATTTACAATATGCAGAAAGAGTTTACTGATTTATTTATTTACTGATTTACAATATGCAGAAAGAGTTGTCTTAACATATTGAAACTGTTGAATTTATACCAGATGATACAGAATTGACTTCATTGTTCATAATCAGGAATAGGCTTTGTTCTATATACATAACACACATCCAATCCCATACGGATCAGCCAGGTCCTCTAGCACAATGTAACACAGAAATTGATCAATTATTGATTGGAAGTGTGTTACAAGCCTCTGAATTTCATAAAAAACATCATGTCAATAGCAAAGGTTTAAAGAAAGAGTTTTCTATTATATGGCAACAAGCAAAGGAGATTATAAAGAGGTGTCCTACTTCCTCTTTCTGTAATCAAACACCATTGCCTGCAGGGAGTAACCCTAAGGGTACTCAAAGGAATGAAATCTGGCAGATAGATGTGTTCCACTTTGCAGAATTTGGTAAATTAAAATATGTACACCACACCATAGACATGTATTCAGGTTTTCAATGGGCAACTGCCTTAAGTTCAGAAAAGGACGATTCAGTAATCACATATTTATTAGGTTATTGCCATCATGGGCATTCCTGAACAGACAATGGTTCCGTCTATGTAATCAAGAAAATGAAATGGTTTTTTGCTTATTATAATATAAAGCACACTACACATATACCAAATAATCCTACAGTTCAGTCAGTTATAGAAAGAACAAATTGTACTATAAAGGATATGCTGAACAAACAGAAATGGATGGAAAATACCCCCAGAAATAGATTACATAATGTTTATTAATCTTGAAGTTTCTTAACACTAATGAGAAAGGGACAACAACAGCAGAGACATTGGATAACAGAAAAGTATCCTGAATTAAATAAACCTTTTTATTTTAAGGATGTGCTGACCTCACAATGGGAACCAGGAGATGTGCTGTTTTGGGGAAGGGGTTTTGCTCTTGTTTCCACAGGAGAAGAAAAATTATGGATACCATCAAAATTAATAAAGATTCACTTTGAAAAGGAGAAACCTCTTGAAACAGAAAAAATGATAGCTCTTCCATAATCGTGACAACAATACAGATGGTAAGAAAGAGGTACAGAGAGAGTGCACAGCCTTGTCGTGTTCCTGAGTTTAGTGGGATAGCTTTGAGTTTCTCTCCATCTAATTTGATGTTAGCTGTTGGCTTGCTGTAAATAGCTTTTATTATATTTAGTTATGAACCTTGTATCCCTAATGTCTCCAAGACTTTTATCATAAGGGGTTGTTGAATTTTGTAAAATGCTTTTTCAGCATCTAATGAAATGATCGTATGGTTTTTTTCTTTCAGTTTATTTATATGGTGGATTACATTGATAGATTTGCGTATGTTGAACCAGCCCTGCATCTCAGGAATGAAGCCTACTTGATCATAATGGATAATTTTTGATGTGTTCTTGGATTCAGTTTGCCAGTATTTTATTGAGAATTTTTGCATTGATATTCATGAGTGAGACTGTTCTCTTTCTTGGTTGAGTTTCTGTGTGGCTTTGGTATCAGGGTGACTGTAGCTTCATAAAAGGAATTTGGCAATGACTCTTCTGTTTCTATTTTGTGAAACACATTAAGGAGTATAGGTATCAGCTCTTCTTGGAAGTTCTGATAAAATTCTGCATTGAAACCATCTGGTCCTGGGCGTTTTTTGGTAGGGAGATTTTTGATGACAGCTTCTAACTCTTCATGACTTATAGGTCCATTTAAATTGTTCACCTGGTCTTGATTTAATTTTTTATATGGTATTTATCTAAAAACAAGTCCATTTCTACTACATTTTCCAACTTTGTGGCATATAGGCTTTTGTAGTAAGACCTAATGATTCTCTGAATTTCCTTAGTGTCTGTTGTTATGTCTCCCTTTTGTTGAATATATTTTCTGGGTCTTGTTATTCTTCTCCTTCTTCTACCCTTATTATTCTTAGGTTTGATCTTTTCATGGTGTCCCAGATTTCCTGGATGTTTTGTGTGAAGAATTTTTTGGATTTGTTGTTTTCTTTGATCAGTGCATTTATTTCCTCTATAGTGTCTTCAGCATCTGAGATTCTTTCTTTTCTCTCTTGTATTCTGTTGGTTATACTTGTCTCTGTAGTTCTTGTTCATTTACCCAGATTTTTCATATCCTGCCATCTCTAGGTTTGTGTTTCCTTCATTGCCTCCATTTCAGTTTTCAAGTCTTGAACTGTTTCCATTACCTGTTTGATTGCTTTTTCTTGGGTATCTTTGAGGGATTTATTCATTTCTTCTAACTTTTTGTTAGTATTCTCATCCACTTCTTTAAAGGAGTTTTTCACATCCTGGTTAATGGTCTCTAACATTTTCAGAATGTTATGTTTAAAGTCTCTTTCTTCTACTTCTTCTGGATTAGGGTGTTCAAGTCTTCCTGTTGTATGTTCACTGGATTCTTGTGTTATCATGTTGCTTTTCAGATCATTGGCGCCTGCATTCCTTCAAATGCTTTTAGGAGAGTCTTGGCGGCTTGATCCATTCTTTGCTATGGCTACCTGTGTACTTGGGGTTTTTTATTGGTCTGCCCTCTCTTAGGTCCCCTCAGCACTGGAGTTGTCTCTCAAATCCTCTGCACCCTGAAGTAGGCTGTGATGGTGGATCTAAGGACCCCGTAGATGGAAAGAAGTGCTTGGGGGGCATGCTGGGATGGGATAAGTAGAGAAAGGCAGCAGCCAGGGAGAAGCCTTGCTGAATGTCCAGAAAGTTTATTGGATTGGGGTGTGCCTGTGCTCTATTCCCAGGGAATCCAGCCAGCCAGTGAAGCACTCACTTACCCCTCAGGATAGATCTTCTGGTACAGGATCAGGGCCAGTTGCTCTCCAGGAACTTCACAAACAAAAGGGCGGGTTTGCTGGGTGCAGGCTCAGTGGAACAAAGAGCAGTTGCACTCATCACTTTTCCTCAGTCCTTCAGCTCCGATTCAGGCTGAGTTAGGGGATCCAATGACCCCACAGATGGAAAGGGGTACTTGGGGGGAAGCTGGGATGGGATAAGAAGAGAAAGGCAGTAGCAGGGAGAAGCCCCCGCTGAATAACCAGAAAGTTTAGAAGACTGGAGGGTGCCTGTGCTCCCTTTCCAGGGTGTCAGGCCAGCCGGTTGGGCACACACTCACCCCTCAGGATGGATCTGGTACAGGATCAGAAACACTTGCTGGCCAGGGACTTCACAGACAAAAGAGCAGGCTTGCTGAGTGCAGGCTCAGAGGAACAACAACAAAAAAATTCCTGCAGCAGTTGCACTTACCACTTTGTCCCCCAGACCCTCAGCCCTGAAGCAGGCTGAGTTGGGGGATGCTATGTCCCTGCAGATGGAAAGGGGTGCCCAGCGGGAAGCTGGGATGGGATAAGAAGAAAGCCAGAATTCTATTCACTGTCACTCAGACTACTAAGTGGGAGCGGTACTTACCACCTCAACTCTGGTAACCAGATGGTTAATGCTGCCAACAAGGAACTTGTAGCACACTGCCCACAAACCCCATTTAAGTGCTCAGCCTCCTGAAAGAGCCAGAGTTCATGCTGTTCAAACTAGGAAGCCACCGTTTCTTGTGCTGAGTCAGTGAGCCTTTTCTTAAAGGACCCGTGTCACCCCTGCTTGCCACCAGCAATCAAAGCCTATCTGAAAAGAATAGTGTTGGTACCAATAAGGTGTGCTAGGCCCCTGTTTTTGTGGGTCTAAAAGTCTTTTTTTAAAGCATTTTTAGGCTTTTTAAAAAAATTTTTTATTACTTTATAAATAATACCATTCAAAATTTCCATTTCCTCCCTTCCTCCCACTCCCCTCCTGCTCCCCCACTCACTCTCACTCCCTTTCCCTCTAGTCCTAAGAGAGATCAGCACTCCCTTCCCCTCTAGTCCTAAGAGAGATCAGGGTACCCTGCCCTGTGGGAAGTCCAAGGCCCTCCCCCCTCCATCCAGGCTTAGGAAGGTGTGCATCCAAATAGAATAGGATCCCAAACAGCCAGTACATGCAGTAGAGACAAACTCCAGTGCCATTATCGTTGGCTTCTCAGTCTGCCCCAATTGTCAGCCACATTCAGAGGGTCCAGTTTGATCCCAGGCTCCTTCCTTCCCAGTCCAGCTGGATTTGGTGAGCTCCCATTAGGTCAGGCACACTGTTTCAGTGGGTGGAAGAACCCCTTGTGGTCCTGACTTCCTTGCTCATATTCTCCCTCCTTTTGCTCTTAAACTGGACCTTGGGAGCTCAGTCCAGTGCTCCAATGTGAGTCTCTGTCTCTATCTCCATCTGTCTCCAGATGAAGTTTCTATGGTGACATTCAAGATAGTCCTCAGTCTGATTACAGGACAAGGTCAGTTCAGGCACCCTCTCCTCCACTGCCCAGGGTCCTAACTGGGGACATCCCTGTGAACACCTGGGAACCCCTCTAGAGCCAAGCCGTTTGCCAACCCCAAAATGGTTCCCTTAATTAAGATATCTTCTTCCCTGCTCCCATATCTATCCTTCCTCCCTCTCAACCATTCCACTCCCCCATGCTCTCCCCAATCCTCCCCTTAGCTATCAGGGAAATTAAAATCAAAACAACTTAGAGATACCATATTACACCTGTCAGAATGGCTAAAATCAAAAACATGTTTTTAAGTATCTTTTGGCCACTCAAAATTCTTCTGTTGAGAATTCTCTGTTCAGTTCAGTACCCCAAACTGGGTTATTTAGAGTTTAATGTCTAGTTTCTTGACAGAAATGCAGGCTTGGGAGGCAGGGTGGGGCGGTACAAAGAAGCCCCAGCAGCAGGAACACTCCCTGCTGACTCCCCAGAGCACTCAACCCCAAAGCAGGCTGAGTTTGGGGTCTGAAGACCTTGCAGATGAAAAGGAGTGCTTGGGGGCAGGGTGGAATGTGGTAAAGAGAGCCAGCAGCTAGGAAGACACCCCTCTGGATGGCCAGAAAAGCTTAGGGAATTGGAGGGGGCCTGGACTCAGATCCCCAGGACCATCCAGCCACAAGAGCAGGGCCTCCATGACCACTCACTCACCTCTCTGGATCTGCTCAGCTGCATTTTTAGGCTTTATGGGCATGTACGTTGTTGAACATTGAGCATCATTTTGTTGTGTGCCAGTTTGTGGGTGGTGGCTGCTCTTTTGTTTCCCAGCTGCCCAAATGCAAAATAAGCACACAGGCACTTCTTGGCCTATTATCTTAAGCATAATTATAGCTAGGTCTTACATCTTAAATTAACCCATTTCTATTACCACGAGGTTTGTGGTTTCCTGGCATGGTTCTGATCCATCTGTCTCCTGTATTGATTTCATACCTCTAACATATAATGGCACAGATTACCATCCAAATTTGTTGGAAAGAGAGCAGAGTAAAGAAAAACTAAATCAAAGCAAGACTGGTGAACATCTCTGCAAACTTTAACCTCTGTATGTCAATGTCTGATGTCAAATCTCTTTAGAATCTAGCCCCTTACAGCTTTGTTGATTGAAACATACTTTTGTCTCATAGGCTGCTTCTACTCCCTGTTATCAACCTTTCCTTGACTGGTATTCCATGATTCTGGCCATCTCCCAACATCTTGAGGTCTTAAAGGAAATTCAGCATTCACTTTTACAACTTCACACAATGGCCTATCAGTCTACAGAAACACCACTACAACACACCTCACCACAGCTACTTTCCTTAGTCATGGAGGAAGTTTCCATAACCCCTCTCTCCTATCCTTGACTCTAAAGCCAGAAGCATGTGGCCAAAGCTGCCAAGTCCTACTGCTTGCTGGGCCTGAACAGGGCCTACTTGTTCAATTACATCTTCACCAGCTTTCTGTGTTTCATATAATTTCCTTCATGGACTAATTTTGGCTATGCTTGTCTAATATGTAGACCCAAATGGCCACAACCTTAGAAATCCTTTAGCCTCTGTCTTCATTGGACTGGGATTAAAGGTGTTACTATGACAACTGGCCCTAAACTTTTCTTTAATTCATTTTCACAATATAGAAGCAGCCTGGTGGGATTTTTGTCTTGGGGTCATCATGCCCTTTGTTTCATTTCTTCGTTAGTTTGTCTCCTCAAATCCAAGATGTCACTCTATTTCACTTTCTGATTATACTTTTCTCCCTAAATTATATACTTTGATTTATTCTTGTTCAGTTTGCTTGTTTTCATTATAAATCTTTATGTGGGTTAAAATTAGTAACCACACAGCAGTGTCTATACTACATTGTTTTGAGATTTCCTTAGACAGTGCAATTAATCTAAAACTTAGGCATACTTTTTGGACAAGGGAAGAGGCAGTCATATTCTTCATCAAAATATCTGAAGAATATTTGCTAAGTCCCATACTAAAATTCTTTGAATATGAAACCTCTTGAGCCAAATTCCCACAGTTCAAATCAGAATCAGTACTAGGGCCATGCTCCTTCTTGTATTTAAGCAGTTTCAATTGTTGTGAAGAGACAACATGACCACTGAAACTTTTATAAGAGAAAACATCTAATTGATCATAACTTACATTTTCAGAGTTTTAGTCAATTATCATCATTGTCGAAAACTTGGTGGCATGCAGACAGGTATGGTGCTGAAGGAGCTGAGAGTTCTATATCTTGATATGCACAATAGCAAGTGTACTATCTACTACACAAAGCACATCTTGTGCAAAGGAGACCTTAAAGACTACCCCACGGTGACACAATCCCTTCTACAAGGTCACACCTTTTCCAGTGACACCATCCATCTTAATAATGCCATTCCATTTGGTGGCCACTTTCTTTCAAATCATCACAGATCCAAGTAGACTGGAATTAGAGTCAGATGTGTGATGTTATGTGTGTGCTGGGATCTGAATGCATATGCTCTACAATAGCAACCAGTTATCTTATCTGGTGAACCATTTTTTGCCACCTCTTGAAAACATTTTTTTCTTGGAATAATGGACATAATTTATATCGCCAAACAATCTCTAATTACTTTGGTATTTCCTCACAGGAAAGCTTTCTCACCAGCAGCACATGGTAAATGACTAGTTTTCCTTTTCAGCAACTGTTGACATTCAGGGATTTGGCTGTGAACTTCTCCCAAGGTGAATGGGAATGTCTGGAATCTGCTTCAAGAGCCTTGTTCAGCATCAAGTGCCTCATTCATTAACATGATGTTGGGGAATTATATCAATCTATTTTTTTTGTCGGTAAGAATTCTCTCTTTGAGCAATATCTCCCCAATTCTCAGTATTTATTTGCTTTGTATGTCTGTAAACTGTTTGAAATGTCTAGAGACCACCATAAATGGAGTAAGTTCTGTTAATGAGCATAAATTTTTATTTTTTTCTGTTACATTTTTGTTTGGTCACTGAAAGAGCAACTTATAATAAATAATGTGTGGTATGTGAAGCCCTCTTTTCTAATATTTAAAGAAAAGTTAAAAGTTGAATATTCAGAGAATGCAAATGCATTATAGTATACTTCCTTATTGAAATGTATTAGTATCAGATTTAACTTCCCCTTTTCTGAATTTTGAAAAATGTAGTGATTTTAAAATAGAGAAAAAAGATTTTGATAATACTTTTGATGCTATTATTCATTTATTTTACTTATTCACTCTACTGTTGCTATCTTTATAACTATTCCTGGCATCCCAGCAAGGTGCGACTTTAATCCAAGCACTAGAGTGGCTGATATCTGAGGATGTGGTTAGTTCTTGGCCAGCCTGGTTTACATAGTGTTTTCCAAACTATCCAAGGTTCTACTGTTTGATCATCTCAAAAATATAAATGGTAAGAAAGTAGAGAAACCCACAGAGTGCTTTTTTCTCAAAAATTATTACTGCTCAAGCATCTATTTGTTCCAGCTTCTACCAGGACGGTGGTTTGTGTAAGAATGAGAAGCCTGCTATCAGTCCTCAGAGGTTTATGAAGGTTGTATTGCTTCTGAGCATGAAAGTAATAGTAATGAAGAACAAAAGCCCCGTCTCTGCTGAGAGTTCCACTCTTAAGAGTTTTGGGTAACTCAGCTTGTAGAACTTAAGCAGATATCAGTTCTTGAATATCTGAACATGCATCAATCAATTTTAGCCCTATCTGTGCTCATTTTTTCAGAGAAATATCATATATGTGGGAAACAGGTGGATGACTTGAATCAAGGATAAAACACAGTGTCCAAGTGAAATCTTCTGAACGTATTGAGATTAGCAAAATTGTTCATTAATTTTCTAAAACTACACGGCAGAACACAATTGTTCTTAGACAGGACTGCACCAAGTATGGATATGATAACCATGGGAATGCCTCTACTGAATCAAGAAACCTAAAGAAGCATAAAGGTAGAAACCCTGAAGAAGAACCATGCAAATGTAAGACAGTGAGGAATGGATAAATTTGTGTTTCACCATTAGCCTAAAAATTCAAGCTAGCAAGCATCTACACAAAAATACATACTACAATAAATCATTTGACTCTAAACATACAGTCATGCTGAAACAAATCTCATGTAGGGAAAATACACCAATGTAGAAAATGTGGAAAACCCTTCCAGGCCTGCTCCAGGCTCATTAGACATAGAGGACAGTTCTAGAGAACATTGTACAAGTGTAAAGAATGTGGAATGTGTTTTCATCTCTTCAATCGAGTCAAAAACCAGTGTAAAACCAAGAGTGGAAATTTACAAATGTAGTGAATATAAAAAAAAGTTTCAACCAGAAAGACAATTTTAGTACATATCAGAGAGGAACAAGAGAGAAACCCTTCAAATATACTGACTGTAAGAAATTCTTTACATGGGTTTCTAACCTTAAAACACATCAGAGACTTCTCAGCAGTTCTCATTGTCCGCTATGTTCAGCGAGTCTGGTTTTATCCCATGGACAATGAGGACTACTGAGAAGTCAAGAACAAGGACACTGGGTTTTGATCCTACTGCACGTACTGACTTTGTAGGAGCCTAGGCAGTTTGGATGCTCACCTTACTAGACCTGGAGGGAGGTGGGAGGTCCTTGGACTTCCCACAAGGCAGGGAACCCGGACTGCTCTTCGGGCTGATGAGGGAGGGGTACTTGATTGGGGGAGGGGGAGGGATATGGGAGGCAGTGGAGGGGAGGAGGCAGAAATCTTAAATAAATAAATAAATTAAAAAAATAAAAAATAAAAGTATAATTCAGACCCCCCCCCAAAAAAAAACACATCAGAGAATTCAACAGGACAAAAACCTTACCAGTGCAGTGATTGTGGGCAATTCTTTATACACAGCTCATATCTCAGAATACATAAGAGAATTCATACAGAGGCGAAACCTTATAATGTAGTGATTGTAGGAAATTCTTTTCACATGGATCATATCGCAGAATACATCAGAGAATTTATATAGGAGAGAAAACTTACAAGTGTATGGCTCTGGTATACTTTTTACACATGGCTCATATCTCAGAATTCACCAGAGGATTCATATAGGAGAGAAACATTACAAGTATAGTGATTCTGGGGAATTCTTTACACATACTCATATCTGATAATCCATCAGATACATCAGAGGATTCATATAGGAGAGAAATCTTAGAAGTGTAGTGATTTTTGTGGGATATTTTCTATACATGGCTCATATCTCAGAATTCACCATAATCACTACATTTTAAGGTTTCCATCCTGTATGAATCCTCTGGTGAATTCTTTACACATTGCTTATATCTCAAAATACATCAGAGAATTCATATAGGAGAGAAACCTTAAAGTGTAGTGATTGTGGGTTTTTTTCTACACATGGCTCATATCTCAGAATTCATCAGAGGATTCATATAGGAGAGAAACTTTACAAACGTAATGATTGTGGGCAATTCTTTGCAGATAACTCATACCTCAGAATTCATCAGAGAATTCATATAGGAGAGAAACCTTACATGTGTAGCAATTGTAGGAAATTCTTTACACATATATCTCAGAATACATCTGAAAATTCATACAAGAAAGAAACTACAAACAAAGTGAGCGCAAGAAATCCTTTACATGTGACTCCAAGTTTAGAAAACAGAGAATTCATATGTAAGAGAAAATTATGAGAGTAGTGAATGTAGAAAAGTCTCTATCTGCTGCTGACTTCTAAGAATGTGTGAAAACGTTCTTGTTGAAGGTAAAAGTTTCCATCAACAATAATGTGGCATATACTTTATCAATAGCTCCTTCTTAGAGATTACTGCACCTCCATACAAGGTTTGTATTATGAACATGAGAAATTTGTGACAGTTATAAATAATATACAAATCTTGCAAGATATTGAGGGTTTGTACTGAACAATAATACTGACAACATCACTGTGGCGATTAGGTATTAATCCAGACAATTGTAATAAAGATATGCAACTTTAATGGGAAAATCAGACTCACAAATCCACGGATCCCACGCAGCACAAGAAACAGGAAGTAGCAGAGAGAGCTTGCCGCTCCTGCACTCCCCATTTATCATTAAACATTCGCCCGAGCCAACCCCGCCCAATATGGGCGGGGCCTTTCCCTACACATCACAAAGTAGGAATATTTCAATAAAAATTTTACTTTTCAACCTCAAAAATATCATAAGAACAAAAAAATCAAGAAGTCCAAGAAATGTGCTGTGGTATAGCTAGACACTTGTTGACGTCAAGAAACAATAATAAAGTGAGTCCAATTATTACTAGCTGATATACCATTCTTGCTAAAGATGGGATGATGATCAAAGGAAATGATTAGTTTTTATACACAATTTTGCCATCAATTTCTTGTTATGATTTAATAATAAACTGGTGGTTAGTGGGTATGTGCCCTGAGGATATAAAATGGAGGTTTATGCATGATTTTCATAAATAAA
The DNA here is from genome assembly GCA_025134845.1 of Neodon shergylaensis. Lineage (NCBI taxonomy): Eukaryota > Metazoa > Chordata > Mammalia > Rodentia > Cricetidae > Neodon > Neodon shergylaensis. Next base: position 13,129 of record JABTXL010020453.1, read on the forward strand.
TGTTTAGATATGTGATGATTTTAAGATTTCATTATGAGGTTGCTGTTTAAGATAAATAATAAAATGATTGTTCTTTCTTTATAACCACAAAATGCAGCCTGCCCATAAAAAGAATTGCCTGAGAAAGAAACCTTGCTTACACTTCATTAATCTATGACAAGTTGTTTAGACGTGAATGTATTAGGGCCTTTGGGAATAATTTGTTTTTCAGCTGTAATGTATAAAATATTTAATCGTGTTAGGTAAAGGAGAAACATGCACATTTTTACTTGTATTCATTGTAATAATTCACTTGAAAAAATGAGCCGCGCCAGTGCAGCCTGGATGCCGAGACTGGTGAGGGGTGCTGGGATTGAGACACGGAGGCTTCTTTTCAGGTGGAAGAACAGCAACCTTTATTTTTCCCTGAGCTAAAGCCTTTTATACGTTTGAGCAGCCAGAGGTCAAGATTAGGGCACTGTGTACTGGGAATGCTTCTGCAGAAGACCACTGGCCAGAAAGAACACAAGCATCCTTGTCAATTACAGAGTACAAGGAAGTTCTGCTGTCGGTCAGGGGTGTGAGGGCAGACAGATCACAACTCCTCCCTTTTTATTTTAAATGGTGCCTGTTGGGGGAGGTCCTTCCGCTCCTCCAGCCAATAGCAGCTGAGATACCAGCCCATTGGGGCGTGATCTCTCTCCCTTTAAAAAAGCGGCCACTTCCCTTCTCGCTCTCTCTTACTTACTAGACTCCCTTCCTGATTGTGCAGAGGGCTGTTGTCTGGGACGGTGATCTGTAAGTTTTTTCTGCTTTAAATAAATAACCATTCTATTAATCATAATTCTAAACTGGTATGGGATTGTTTTTGATTTATGCCTTTGCCTTCAGGTGCCTGTCTTTGCCAGTGATAGGGAATAGCCCTCTAAAATTCCCTGTCTTAGGTGGCATCTTGCCGCAAGGTTTTGCCTGTCCATGGCTACCGCCCATCCAGCATTTGCAGCCAAATTTGCATGGATTCAGGCTGTGTAGCCATTGGATGACACTCATGACACTGGGGGGTGGAATCAACAGAGGATCCAGACACATAGCCCTAAACCAAGTGTCCCCAGGACTGATAGTGCCAATGAGCCAGACCAGGGCTGCAACCACCCCTCTGCTTTAGCCATCCAAGCCCATCTGTATGCATCTGTATGGGCTGTCTGAATCTTTCTCTGTCTGAAGTATTTGGATGAACATTTATGTGGATTGCATGTATATCAATGTATGCACATTGGTAGATGGAAGATAATTTCTGGGGATGCCTTAAATTTCACCCTGCTCTATGCTAGGAAATTTCTGGGCATTCTTCTGTCTCTTATTCCATCTCCCCAGTGAGCACAGAAATTGTAGCTGTGCACTACCATACTCAGTGTGGTGTGGGTTTTATGGAGCTGAACAAAAAAGCTTATTTTGTGTTGATTTACAAGTTGAGGCTTTTTCTTTTCATTACAATAAGAACTTACAGTAAGGAAAACAGCTTATACTTGTAAGGTTAAAACCATTCAGACACTGCACTATGTTCTTTACTGTGTAATGCTCACAAAGGAAAGCTTCATTACTATTGTTTTTTAAAAATAGTTCCTGGGATGAGGACTCAAAATTCTTCTTTATTTGAGGAAACGTTTTATGTCTTCGTAAAAATGCAATGTTATTTTCTTTGTGTTGGGTGTTTCCATAAGCAAAATTTTTAAGTTTATTCAAAAAGAAAAGAGATGTTGGACATGTCGGCACAGAGAGATGCAAAAAAATCTATTTAGTCACCTAAGCCATTAAAATTAGGGTTCTGTTTTTTGATCCTGAACCATTCCTAACTGCGTTCTAAATATTTTGCTTAGACACACAGATAAGTGTAGTAATTATGAGTCACAAAAATAGCTTATTCTCAAAGAGATGAACACTGTATGAATTCCCTAATGGTATACAAGCCAAATTAATCATATACAAAGCATGGCCTGTGGGTTGGGAAAATTTGTAGAAGGTTCAGCACACACACATACATACTGTTTTCAGCAATATTAACTCTAATTAATATAAAAGTCTAATTTTGAACTTAAATTCTTATGCAAATTTAGTTATACCTCCAGGACTGTGGTGTGTAACACAACACAGCTCTGACCTATCACAACAAGGAACTGCCCCACAGTAATTTTTTACCTTCCCATATATCTAACAGTAGGTTCATGTTGTGCATGAAGCTGACTACAGAAGTTTGGGTGAGAGTGGATTTGTTTTTAATTCACTATTGGGATAGCAATTTATTGTAACATCATTATAGTTACTTACATTTCCCGACTTCGTGCACTGTTATATATGCTATAATTTCAGGATAAAAATGAAGGAAAATGAAAAAAACCCACAGATTTTGTAGATTAAAAAAATTACAGGGAATATAAAAAGACAAGAACTGGGATTAATATAACAACCACAATGGGAGGGTATCAGATAAAGAAATCAAAACATAGAGTTTAATGTCAGTTTTTCCTTTTCTCTTGAGACAGTAATTCCTATAACTCAAGAGGGTATCAAAGCCAATATTTAGTTCAAAAAAGAACATTGAAATCTTGACCCCATTACATTCACAATGCATATACTGGGTTACAGCTAGGAGGAGACTCAAATTTTCAAGTTGGTGTTTGTATTTAAAGTATCACTTTGTAAAGAATCATATATCTGAAATGCATAAATAAATGAGAGGGATGAGGTTTTAAAAGGATGTATGTATATAATAGTCATGATTTAAACACTGTAAATTGTATACTCTGACTGATTATCTTCCCAACCCATAAATAAATAGTACAAAAGAGTGAAATACTTTTACAGTTGCTAGATGTTTTTTGGAGCATGCATAATTATATCTTTTAGAATTTGGGCAATAAGGAACTTTTATGTATTAATAAATTTAATATCTGGTTACTCATTCTACTTTAACTATAGTGATAATGACACCAAATCATGCAGATCAATCAAAAATAAAGGTCAAAAATAAAACAAATGTCTCTTGTGTTTCTAAATATTTTCTTCATGAAATCATTTCCAAAGATTCTAAAATAAGTTATAGTAAATTATGTAGTGTGTATAAGCCAGGAACAGACCAGTTTAGTCCTATGAAATTATGTGCATTTACCAGAATGTAAATATTTATGATATACATCATTTCTATATATAAAGTGGTAGTTTAAAATTTTCTAATAATACAAAAATAGAATTCATTTTCATACAGGCTTAAGAAAGCAATGCTGTGGGAGATGATGTCCCTACAGCTTATGGTTATGTGTAGTCATGCTAATTTTTATGTTTACACTTCAAAATATGGAATCATAATTTGTGAAAAATTGAACAAAGACTGCCACAACAATACCTTTTTACTCACCCCAAAGAATGGACTTAATGCGACACATTATGAGAGATTTAAGCCTTGAGTTACATGTGTATTCATATACCCCATTCAGTAAAAAGTCACATATTTTGACATAAGAACAACTCTTAGTCTTTATTTTATTTTTTTATTGAAAAAAGAATTCCTGCTTCCTCCCAGCCTCCCATTTCCCTCCCCCTTCTCCTGCCCCTCTCCCCCTCCCCCCACTCCTCTCTCCCTCCCTCTCCAGTCCGAAGAGCAGTCAGGGTTCCCTGCCCTGTGGAAAGTCCAGGGTCCTCTCCCCTCCATCCAGGTCTAGGAAGGTGAACATCCAAACTGGCTAGGCTCCCACAAAGCCAGAACATGAAGTAGGAACAAAACCCCATGCCATTGTCCTTGGCTTCTCATCAGCCCCCATTGTTCACCATGTTCAGAGAGTCCGGTTTTATCCCATGCTTTTTCAGTCACAGTCCAGCTGGCCTTGGTGAGCTCCCAATAGATCAGTCCCACTGTCTCGGTGGATGGGCGCACCTCTCGTGGTCCTGACTTCCATGCTCATGTTCTTCCTCCTTCTGCTCCTCATTGGGACTTTGGGAACTTAGTCTGATGCTCCAGTGTGGGTCTCTGTCTCTATCTCCATCCATCGCTAGATGAAGGTTCTATGGTGATATGGAAGATATTCATCAGTATGGTTATAGGATAGGGTCATTTCAGGTTCCCTATCCTCAGCTGCCCAAGGAACTAACTGGGGACATTGCCCTGGGCACCTGGGAGCCACTCTAGGATCATGTCTCTTACCAATCCTAAGGTGGTTCCCTTAATTAAGTTATGTGATTCCCTGCTCCTTTATCCAACCTTGTTTTATCCCCAATCATCCCGTTTCCCCAAGTTCCCCCCATCCTCCCCTTCTCACTTTTCTCTCCCAATCTCCCCTTACCCCCATCCCACCCCACCCCCAAGATCCCAATTTTTTGCCCAGCAATCTTGTCTATTTCCCATAGCAGAGATAATAACTATATGTTTTTCTTTGGGTTCACCTTCTTATTTAGCTTCTTTAGGATCACAAATTATAGACTCTTGGAATTGTAACTAGGGAGAGTAAATGTTCACAAGTAGTCATAACACTACCTCCATTACTATCACCACCAACACCATCACCACCATTATCACCACCATTACCACAATCACCATCACCATCATCATCTATTGATATGAGGAAAAAGAACAGGGTACATAACATGCTGAAGGTGCTCATATTTGTTTTGGGATGTGAAAAAGAGAAGAGCAGCATTATTCTTGAAGAATAACTTTACTAAGTCATAATGGCAGAAATGTAGGTGGGACAGACAAATAAACTGAGACCAAAATAAATCATGTTACTCGCTATGATGACAACATACCATATAATGGGCAGACAGAAGGTGAGATATTTCATTTTTAAAAAAATGCCATGGAGAATCTTTTGGAGAGGGAAGCTTCCCACCATGCTTGGAATGTTTTCCTCCTATGTTCTGCAAAAGTATCTGGCAAGGAAATATTAAAGCCTAGGCTCAGAGATCTGTTAACTGAGGTTTCTGTCCACCTGGTCCCATAGCTGTTCAGTCCCAAGGAAACAAAAAGAGGTCTACATTAATTATAAACTGGTTGTTCTATTATGGTCTTCAATTTAGCCACCTTCAATCTCTTCTGTTCCAATTTCACTTCTTTAGTAACTTTTACTTTCATAACATTTCTTGTTTTATTTAAAATTTACTTTCTCATAATTATGGCTTCCAGCTTTTGAATGCCTTCATTTCACCAACTTCAATAAGACTTTCTCCAGTCTGTATGCTTTTATCAGATCACAGAGCCATGTGTCATCATGACACCATCTGGAGATGGTCACCTGCTGAAGATAAAGACTACTTTCTGGCTCCACACTTGGTTATCAAGTACTAAATCAAAATATATGAAAAACAAAGTTTTGATAGTTTAGATTGTGTTTTAAGAATCCATTCATTATTCTTTACTCCTATTCAAATGAAATATTTATTAAACAAGACTTAGAATGAGCATCTTCACATAGTTCTGCAATGCATAGAAGTTCAGAGAGAGAGCACCTGCCAAATCAGAGGCTTTGCTTTTATTGCACCAGTACCATCAATGGAAGATTTTCTTGATATGTAGAGATAAGTTCAATTTTTTATTATTAAAAGAGCTTTGTACAAAAAAAACAAATTATAGACTCAGTGACCCATATTTATGGCTAGAAACCAATTATGAGTGAGTATATCCCATGTTTATCTTTTTGGGTCTGGGTTAACTCACTCAGGATAGTGTTTTCTATTTCCATCCATTTACATGGAAATTCGAGAAGTCATTGTTTTTTATGGCACAGTAGTACTCTAATGTGTATATATTCCACACTTTCTTCATCCATTCTTCCATTGAAGGACATCTAGGTTGTTTCCAGGTTCTGGCTATTACAAATAATGCTGCTATGAACATAGTTGAACAAATGCCCTTTTCATATGATCAGGCATCTCTTGGGTATATTCCCAGGAGTAGCATTGCTGGGTCCAGGGGTAGGTTGATCCCGAATTTCCTGAGAAACCGAAACACTGATTTCCAAAGTGGTTGCAGAAGTTTGCATTCCCACCAGCAATGGATGAGGGTACCCCTTCCTCCACAACCTCTCCAGCAAAGGCTATCATTGGTGTTTTTGATTTTAGCCATTCTGACAGGTGTAAGATGATATCTCAAAGTTGTTTTGATTTACATTTCCCTGATCGCTAAGGAGGTTGAGCATGACCTTAAGTATCTTTTGGCCATTTGAACTTCTTCTGTTGAGAATTCTCTGTTCAGTTCAGTGCCCCATTTTTTAATTGGGTTAATTAGCATTTTGAAGTCTAGTTTCTTGAGTTCTCTATAAATTTTGGAGATCAGACCTTTGTCTGTTGCGGGGTTGGTGAAGATCTTCTCCCAGTCAGTAGGTTGCCTTTTTGTCTTAGTGACAGTGTCCTTTGCTTTACAGAAGCTTCTCAGTTTCAGTAGGTCCCATTTATTCAATGTTGCCCTTAATGTCTGTGCTGCTGGGGTTATACCTAGGAAGCGATCGCCTGTGCCCATATGTTGTAGGGTACTTCCCACTTTTTCTTCTATCAGGTTCAGTGTGTTCAGATTGACATTGAGGTCTTTGATCCATTTGGACTTGAGTTTTGTGCATGGTGATAGATATGGGTCGATTTTAATTCTCCTACAGGTTGACATCCAGTTGTGCCAGCACCATTTGTTGAAGAGGCTTTCTTTCCTCCATTGTATACTTTTAGCTCCTTTATCGAAAATGAGGTGTTCATAGGTTTGTGGGTTAAAATCCGGGTCTTCTATATGATTGCATTGGTCGACTTCTCTGTTTTTATGCCAATACCACACTGTTTTCATTACTGTAGTTCTGTAATACAGTTTGAAGTCAGGGATGGTAATGCCTCCAGAAGTTCTTCTATTGTATAAGATTGTTTTGGCTATCCTGGGTTTTTTGTTTTTCCATATAAAGTTGATTATTGTCCTCTCAAGATCTGTGAAGAATTTTGATGGGACCTTGATGGGGATTGCATTGAATCTATAAATTGCCTTTGGTAGGATTGCCATTTTTACTATGTTGATCCTCCCAATCCAAGAACAAGGGAGATCCTTCCATTTTCTGGTATCCTCTTCAATTTCTTTCTTCAATGCCTTAAAGTTCTTGTCAAATAGTTCTTTCACTTCCTTGGTTAGAGTTACCCCAAGATATTTTATGCTGTTTGTGGCTATCGTGAAAGGTGATGCTTCTCTGATTTCCCTCTCTGCTTCCATATCCTTTGTGTATAGTAGGGCAGCTGATTTTTTGGAGTTGATCTTGTATCCAGCCACATTACTAAAGGTGTTTATCAGCTGTATGAGTTCTTTGGTGGAGTTTTTGGGGTCGCTTATGTACACTATCATATCATCTGCAAATAACGAAAGTTTAACTTCTTCCTTTCCAATTCGAATCCCCTTGATCCCCTTATGTTGTCTTATTGCTATTGCTAGAACATCAAGCACAATATTGAAAAGGTATGGAGAGAGTAGACAGCCTTGTCGTGTTCCTGATTTTAGTGGGATGGCTTTGAGTTTCTCTCCGGTTAGTTTGATGTTAGCTGTCAGCTTGCTGTAAATAGCTTTTATTATATTTAGGTATGACCCTTGTATCCCTAATCTCTCCAAGACTTTTATCATAAAGGGATGTTGAATTTTGTCAAATGCTTTTTCAGCATCTAATGAAATGATCATATTTTTTTTTCTTTCAGTTTATTTATATGATGGATTACATTGATAGATTTTCGTATGTTGAACCAGCCTTGCATCACTGGGATGAAGCCTACTTGATCATAATGGATAATTTTTCTAATGTGTTCTTTGATACGGTTTGCCAGTATTTTGTTGAGGATTTTTGCGTCAATGTTCATGAGTGAGATTGGCCTGTAATTCTCTTTCTTGATTGAGTCTTTGTGTGGTTTTGGTATCAGAGTGACTGTAGCTTCATAAATGGAATTTGGCGATGGCTCTTCTGTTTCTATATTGTGAAATACATTAAGGAGTATAGGTATTAGGTCTTCTTGGAAGTTCTGGTAGAATTCCACATTGAAACTATCTGGTCCTGGGCTTTTTTTGGTAGGTAGGTTTTTGAAAACAGCTTCTAATTCTTTGCGACTGACCGGTCTATTTAGATTGTTCACCTGTTCCTGGTTTAACTTTGGTATATGGTATTATCTAAAAAAGTGTCCATTTCTTTTACATTTTCCAGTTTTGTGGCATACAGCCTTTTGTAGTAAGATCTTATGATTCTCTGAATTTCCTCTGTGTCTGTGGTTATGTCCCCCTTTTCATTTCTGATCTTATTAATTTGCATATTCTCTCTCTGCCGTTTGATTAGTTTGGATAGGGGTTTATCAGTCTTGTTGATTTTCTCCAGGAAAAAACAAAAAGCTTTTTGTTTCATTGATTCTTTGGATTGTTTTCTGTGTTTCTATTTTGTTGGTTTCAGCCCTCAGTTTGATTATTTCCAGTCTTCTACTCCTCCTAGGTGAGTCTGCTTCTTTTTTTTCTAGAGCTTTCAGGTGGGCTGTTAAGTCACCAATGTGTGCTTTCTCTGTTTTCTTTAAGTGGGCACTTAGTGCTATGAACTTTCCTCTTAGGACTGCTTTCATAGTGTCCCATAAGTTTAAGTAGGTTGTTTATTTATTTTCATTGAATTCAAGGAAGACTTTAATTTCTTTTTTTATTTCTTCCTTGATCCAGGTATGGTTCAGTAGTTGACTGTTCAGTTTCCATGAGTTTGTAGGCTTTCTAGGGGTAGCATTGTTGCTGAATTCTAACTTTAATCCATGGTGATCTGATAAGACACAGGAAGGTACGAATATTTTCTTGTAACTGTGGAAGTTTGCTTTCTTACCAAGTATGTGATCAATTTTCGAGAGATTCCATGAGCTGCAGAGAAGAAGGTATATTCTTTCCTATTTGGCTGGAATGTTCTATAAATGTCTGTTAAGTCCATTTGATTCATTACCTCCATTAAGTCTCTTATTCCTCTGTTGGGTTTCTGTCTGATTGACTTGTCCAATGGTGAGAGAGGAGTGTTGAAGTCTCCTACTATTAGTGTGTGCGGTTTGAAGGCAGCCTTGAGTTTTAGTAATGTTTCTTTTACGTACGTGGGTGTTTTTATATTAGGAACATAGATATTCAGGATTGAGACTTCATCCTGATGAATTGTTCCTGTTATGAGTATAAAATGTCCCTCTCCATCTCTTTTGATTGATTTACGTTTGAAGTCAACTTTGTTAGAAATTAGTATGGCCACACCTGTGGTGGAATGATGGCGGTGAGTCTTGTATCTTATCTGTTGCTTTCATTGGTTAACTAATAAAGAAACTGCCTTGGCCCTCATAGGACAGAAAATTAGGTAGGCGGAGTAAACAGAACAGGATTCTGGGAAAAAGAAGCTGAGTCAGTGAGTCGCCATGATTCTCCCACTCCAGCCAGATGCAGGTTAAGATCTTTCCTGGTAAGCACACCTCATGGTGCTGCATAGATTATTAAAAATGGGTTAAGAGGCTAAAACTAATGGGCCAGGCAGTGTTTAAAAGAATACAGTTTCTGTGTAATTATTTCGGGGCATAAGCTAGAGCCATGCGGGTGGCCTGGTGCCGGGGACGCAGCCCAGCCGCCCCTACTACAACAGAGTGGCACCCGACGTGATGGACTAAATCCACTTAAAAAATCTGAGAAGGCTTAAAAATAAGGGAGAGAGAGTTTAACACAGATTTTTGCTGTTTGTTGGTGATGTGCTGTAGAGAGATTTCCTGATTCGGCAACAGCAGCAAAAAAAAAACTGCGTCATTTTAAAGTGCAGCTTCCTGGGACTATGCCGCCACTGCAAACTCTGGCTTTAAAGCATTTCAACGGCTTTTATGGGACTGGATGTTTATGTTCCCGCTTGGGATGGGAAGGAGAGTGCTCTGAGACCATGCTGATGGCTCAGTGCTCCCCGCCTGCACCTGGGCGGAATCAGGCTTAGGCAGGCGGAAGAGCATGGTGGATTCCTGCCGCCATACAGAGACATGTTTTCAGACTGCACATTGCTCTGTGTGTCAGAATTTGCTGTAACTTGGATGGAAAGAGTTTCTGTGCTGCACGCTCAGTCTCAGAGTTAAATTGCTGACTGCGGCGCCAATGTGGACTTGCTGTGTGCCTGGAACTGTGCTCAGCTCAGGGACACCAAATGGATCTGAGACAGGAGCTGCTGCTCCATGCTGAACTGTGCTGACCTCAGGCAGGAACTACCGTAATTATCGTAATGACAGCACAGTTAAGGTTTTGGCTGGGCAGGACATGGGCAGTACCGTATTACCTGTACATGGTACAACTTAAGTTTTTAAGAAGTGCTTAACATTTTAAGAAATGCTCCTGGATAGTAAAAAAAATTACAGATTCACAATAAAACAGATTCAGACATAAAAGACCACAATGTTGGATAAGTGTACATAGGTTTGAGAGATAAAGTTAATGCCTTAAAAAAAAGGGTAAAGTCTTTAAAGAGACAGAATAAAGTAAAGTGATAGAGTAAAAATAAGCCACGTAAAAATGGAAAATTCACAGAGAGTCTGGATTATGTACATTATGTTTTCTTTAAAATTTTTGACTATGAAGGAGCTAAATACAGAGAGACATTTCATTACATGGGCTGCCAAGCTAAACCAAAATGGATTTCATGAGGGTATTATGACTTCAGAATTTGGGTCTAAGGACATGATGCTTTGGAAAGGGTCTTCTTTTGTTTTCACAGAGGATGAGACCCTGTGGATTTCTTCTATCCTGATTTGGTATGATAGACCACGCCCTCCTGAAAGGTTGCTGTGAACACCCTCAAAAATTACTTTGCTCAACTGCCGACTGAGATGAACCTAGCTGACAGGTTATCCCATAAAAGACCTAATTAACAACGCCTCCATTCAGCAGGAAGCAGTTTGGAGAGAAAAAACTGCGCCCATGTTCCCAAATATTGTTTATAAATGTGCTTTTACATTTAGAGGGGGATATGATATAGATATGAATAATTTGCATTGGTATGGATTTTAAGGTCAATTTTGTTATATGTATATGTATTTCTGATCTTGATTAAGATATTGTGATTGCATAGTTCATTTAAAATGTAATGTATAATTAGAAATATAGGTTGTTAATGGATAATCATCAATAATAGTCAAGCTTGTAGTCATGTTAGTTAGATTTTCTAGATATATAGAGATATATTTTAGTTAGATAGGCATTCTTCATATCTTTCAAAGACTGCAGAATATGGCATTTAAATGTTTTAATAACTTAGGACTTTTCATGACAAGGAGACACGTCTGCTCCTGGCAGCACCAGCTACTTCAAGAGGAAGATGGGCATCGAAGAGGATCCTTATGGAGTTTGATAGCCATTTGGGCAAGGAACTGCTCTTGCCTGGACTGATGCATAAACTGGACACAAAGAACCCACAGAGAGAGGACTGCTGAACTTGCCTAAAGGTGAGATGGTCTTTCGGGGTTTCTGACTCATGAAAGAGTCTGCCAGACATTCTGCAGGACACAGCAGACAGTAACTGAACTTCCTTTGAAATTTCCTGCTTCATGGAAATGTCTCTGGATACCATGGGCCTGTAGGCCGAAGATGGATGCCCCAACAGTACAGAGGAACTTTGGGTGACTGTCCAGGCAGCAAGATGTCTCTGTCATTTGTAGAGTTTTGGACTTCCTGTTTACTTAGGTATTATTATATCCTTCTGGAGTCTTTGATAGAGTTGAAGAATAAATAGTTATAGTTTTCCTTAGTTATGATAAGAGATAAAATAGATACAAATATTGTAACTGTAATTCTTACTTGATAACTGTTTTGTTATATGTAATTTTACTATGTTAAAGTTAAAGCCTTTCTTTTTTGTTTAAACAGAAAAAGGGGAAATGATGGAGGTGGGTCTTGTATCTTATCTGTTGCTTTCATTGGTTAACTAATAAAGAAACTGCCTTGGCCCTCATAGGACAGAAAATTAGGTAGGCGGAGTAAACAGAACAGGATTCTGGGAGAAAGAAGCTGAGTCAGTGAGTCGCCATGATTCTCCCACTCCAGCCAGACGCAGGTTAAGATCTTTCCTGGTAAGCGCACCTCGTGGTGCTGCATAGATTATTAAAAATGGGTTAAGAGGCTAAAACTAATGGGCCAGGCAGTGTTTAAAAGAATACAGTTATTTTGGGGCATAAGCTAGCCATGTGGGTGGCCGGGTGCCGGGAACACAGCCCAGCTGCTCCTACTACAGCACACGCCTGCTTGTTTCTTAGGTCCATTTGCTTGATAAACCTTTTCCCATCCCTTTACTCTAAGTAGGTGCCTTACTTTGTGGTTTAGGTGTGTTTTTTGTAAACAGCAGAATGTTGGATCCTGTTTTCGTATCCAATCTCTTAGCCTGTACCTTTTTATAGGTGAGTTGAGTCCATTGACATTAAGTGATATTAATGACCAGTGGTTGTTAACTCCGATCACTTTTTTAGTAGTAGAGTTTGTGTGTTTCCCTTCTTTGAGTTGTGCTGGTGAAGGGTCTCTAGATGTCTCAGTTATTGTGGTCATTGTTGGACTCCTTGGTTTGTGATTTTCCTTCTATTCCTTTCTGTAAGGCTGGATTTGTGGCTATGTATTGTTTAAATTTGTTTTTATCCTGGAAAATTTTGTTTTCTCCATTTATAGTGAACGAAAGCTTGACTGGGTATAGTAGTCTGGGCTTGCATCCATGTTCTCTTAGTTTCTGCAGTACATCTATCCAGGACCTTCTGGCTTTCATGGTTTCCATAGAGAAGTCAGGTGTAAGTCTGATAGGTTTACCTTTATAAGTAACTTGGCCTTTTTCCTTTGCAGCTCTTAATATTCTTTCTTTATTCTGTATGTTTTGTGTTTTGATTATTATATTGCAAGGAGATTTTTTTTTGTTTAGTCTATTCGGTGTTCTGTATGCTTCTTGAACCTTCAAAGGAATATCTTTCTTTAGGTTGGGAAAGTTTTCTTCTATAATTTTATTAAATATATTTTCTGGACCGTTGAGCTGTACTTCTCTTTCTTCTATTCCAATTATTCTTAGGTTTGGTCTTTTTATTGTGTCCCAGATTTCCTGAATGTTTTGTGATGAGAATTTGTTGGTTTTGCTGTTTTCTTTGATCAGTGTGTTTATTTTCTCTATGGTATCTTCAGTGTCTGATATTATTTCTTCTATCTCTTATAATCTGTTGGTAGTACTTGTCTCTGTAGTTCCTGTTCGTTTATCCAGATTTTCCATCTCCATCCTTCCCTCGGTTTGTGTTTTCTTCATTACTTCCATTTCATTCTTCAAGTCTTGAACTGCTTCCCTTACCTGTTTGATTGCTTTTTCTTGTTTCTCTTTGTTTTCTTGGGTATCTTTGAGCGATTTATTCATTTCCTCTACCTTTTTGTTTGTAATCTCTAATTGTTTATGGCAGTTTTTCACCTCCTGTTTAAGATCTTCTATTATTTTCATATAATTCACTTTTGAGACGATTTCTTCTAATTCTTCTGGAGTAGGGTGTACAATTCTTCTTATTTCGGGATCCCTGGATTCTGGCGATGTCATGTTGCTTTTCAGGTTGTTGGAGGAATTCTTTTTTTTTTATCCAAGATCATTGTCATTTATTTACTGTCTTACAGAAACAAAAACAAATGCTATTGATGCAGGAATGAGTCTTACAAATAAAAATATCAGAAAAAAAGGCAAAAGAACTTGCCAAATTGAACATATTAAGCATTTTCAGAAACTTCTATGTCAACTATTCAACAATAAAGTGAAACAGTACAACACAATAACTATATATTTGTGATTTGTGGTAAAGAATTGTAAGGGTGAGTAGGGCTGGAGAGATTGCTCAGAGGTGAAGAGTGTTTTCTGAACATGCAGAGGACCCAACTTTGGTGTAGGAGGGTCTTCTGTCTATGTGTTACTTTCATTGGTGAAATAAAGAGACTGCCTTGGCCTAGTTGATAGGGCAAACTCAGGTAGGCGGGGAAGACAGAACAGAAATCTGGGCGGAAGATAGTACAGTCAGAGAGCCACCAGGGAGCCAGCCACCAGGTCATACATGCTTAATCTTTCCCGGTAAGTCATAACCCCGTGGTGACATACAGATTATTGGAAATGCTTAATCTTTCCCGGTAAGCCATAACCCCGTGGTGGCATACAGACTATTGGAAATGGGTTAAATCAAGATGTGAGAGTTAGCCGTTAAGAGGCTAGAAATAATGGGCCAGGCAGTAATTTAATTAATACAATTTGGTGTGGTTATTTGGGGTATAAACTAGCTGGGTGGCAGGGATGCAGCCGGCCACTCTCATTACAACACAGCGTCAGTTCCCAATGCCTACACTAGAAGGCTCAGAATTGCCTTTGACTCCAAGGTATCTCATCAGTGCCCTTTTCTGGCCTAACAAGTCACCAGCCCTCACATGCACATACTCACATATAATTTATTTATTTATTTATTTATTTTATTTTTTATTATTGAGAAAAAGAAAAAAAATTTCCTCCTCCTCCCAGCCTCCCATTTCCCTCCCCCTCGTCCCACCCTTCTCCGCCTCCCCCCACTCCTCTCCCCCTCCCTCTCCAGTCCAAAGAGCAGTCAGGGTTCCCTGCCCTGTGGAAAGTCCAAGGCCCTCCCACCTCCGTCCATGTCTAGGAAGGTGAACATCCAAGGTGGCTAGGCTCCCACAAAGCCTGAATTTGAAGTAGGATCAAAACCCCGGGCCATTGTCCTTGGCTTCTCATCAGCCCCCATTGTTCGCCATGTTCAGAGAGTCCGGTTTTATCCCATGCTTCTTCCGTCACAGTCCAGCTGGCCTTGGTGAGCTCCCAATAGATCAGCCACACTGTCTCAGTGGTTGGGTGCACCCCTCGTGGTCCTGACTTCCTTGCTCATGTTCTCCCTCCTTCCGCTCCTCATTGGGAACTTGGGAGCTCAGTCCGGTGCTCCAGTGTGGGTCTCTGTGACTCTCCATCCATCACCAGCTGAAGGTTCTATGGTGATATGCAAGATATTCGTCAGCATTGCTGTAGGATAGGGTCATTTCAGGTTCCCTATCCTCAACTGCCCAAGGAACTAACTGGGGACCTCGCCTTGGGCTCCTGGGAGCCACTCTAGGTTCAAGTCTCTTGCCAACCCTAAGGTGGCTCCCTTAACTAAGAATTGTGCTTCCATGCTCCCCTATCCAACCTTCCTTTATCCCCGTCATCCTGTTTCCCCAAGTTTCCCTCATCCTCCCTTTTTCACTTTTCTCTCCCTATCCCCCGATACTCCCATCCCACCCCACCCCCAAGATCCCAAATTTTCTCCCCGGCAATTTTGTCTACTTCCCATAGCCAAGAGGATAATTATATGTATTTCCTTGGGTTCACCTTCTTGTTTAGCTTCTTTAGGTTCACCACTATATACTCCGTGACCGTTATTTATGGCTAGAAACCAATTATGAGTGAGTACATCCCATGTTCATCTTTTTGGGTCTGGGTTACCTCACTCAGGATAGTGTTTTCTATTTCCATCCATTTTGCATGCAAAATTCGAGAAGTCATTGTTTTTTACCGCAGCGTAGTACTCTAATGTGTATATATTCCACACTTTCTTCATCCATTCTTCCATTGAAGGGCATCTAGGTTGTTTCCAGGTTCTGGCTATTACAAATAATACTGCTATGAACATAGTTGAACAAATGCTTTTGTCATGTGATAGGGCATCTCTTGGGTATATTCCCAAGAGTGGTATTGCTGGGTCCAGGGGTAGGTTGATCCCGAATTTCCTGAGAAACCGCCACACTGATTTCCATAGTAGTTGCACAAGATTGCATTCCCACCAGCAATGTATGAGGGTACCCCTTCCTCCACAGCCTCTCCAGCAAAGGCTATCATTGGTGTTTTTGATTTTAGCCATTCTGACAGGTGTAAGATGATATCTCAAAGTTGTTTTGATTTGCATCTCCCTAATCACTAAGGAGGTTGAGCATGACCTTAAGTGTCTTTTGGCCATTTGAACTTCTTCTGTTGAGAATTCTCGGTTCAGTTCAGTGCCCCATTTTTTAATTGGGTTAATTAGCATTTTGAAGTCTAGTTTCTTGAGTTCTCTATAAATTTTGGAGATCAGACCTTTGTCTGTTGCAGGGTTGGTGAAGATCTTCTCCCAGTCAGTAGGTTGCCTTTTTGTCTTGGTGACAGTGTCCTTTGCTTTACAGAAGCTTCTCAGTTTCAGTAGGTCCCATTTATTCAATGCTGCCCTTAATGTCTGTGCTGCTGGGGTTATACTTAGAAAGCGATCTCCTGTGCCCATTTGTTGTAGGGTGGTTCCCACTTTCTCTTCTATCAGGTTCAGTGTGTTTGGACTGATATTGAGGTCTTTGATCCATTTGGACTTGAGTTTTGTGCTTGGTGATAGATATGGGTCTATTTTCATTCTTCTACAGGTTGATATCCAGTTGTGCCAGCACCATTTGTTGAAGATGCTTTCTTTCCTCCATTGTATACTTTTAGCTCCTTTATCGAAAATGAGGTGATCATAGGTTTGTGGGTTAAAATTTGGCTCTTCTATGCGATTCCATTGATCGACTTCTCTGTTTTTATGCCAGTAACACACTGTTTTCATTACTGTAGCTCTGTAATAGAGTTTGAAGTCGGGGATGGTGATGCCTGTTTGAGGAATTCTTGCATTGGCGCCTTCCCATCTCTTCCTTCAAATGGAGCCAGGAGAGGCCTGGTGTCTTGGTCCAGTCTTTGCTGTGACTGACTCTCTTGGTGTATCTCTTCAGTGTAGAAGCAGGAACTGTCCAGTCCAGATGGAACTCCTCAGGACCAAAACGTGGACGCCTGGTAGTCCAATGACCCGCGGACAAAAGGGGGAACTTGGGGGCCAGGGCAGGAACGAGTAGAACACAGGAGACCCTGCCTCACAAGCTGAAGGTGCATGTGCTCCCTTTCGGGGGTCCTTGAGGCCTGCACAGTAGGCAGGCACTCACCTCTTTGAGTGGGTAGCCTTAGTGTAGGAGCAGAAGACTGTTCCTGATCAAAGGCCCTTGCAGGCCAGGCAGGCTTGGGGGAGGGGGGTTTGTGCTCTCTCCCGCTACAGACCGCCCCTGGATAACACACACTCACCCGTCCAGATGGAACTCCTCAGTACCTAAACAGGAGGAAGTGGAAATTTTGAATGGTATTATTTATAGAGTAATAAAAAATAGAATAATAATAAAAAAGATGAGACAATATCATTAATACAAAAATTTAAAAATTTTGAATCACATGTACAGAATGAGAACCAGAACTTAATTGATTTGAAGAAATCATTAGAAATATTCACAGGTCAGGAGATCCAGATTTTACAAAAGTCAGTCATAAAAATATTTGAATTGATTGAGGAACTTGTCATAACTGATTAAACAAGGAGAGGAGGTACAAGCAAAAGAAAATAGTAAAAATTTAACATTGCTAGTACCTTTCCCAAAGTCAGAGAGACTTACCAAGAGTTCTAGCTACTTATACTTTTATTACCTCTGAAAAGCCATCAAATACTCAATACCCAAGAGGATATACAGAATGTAAATGGGAGCCTATATGTATAAAAGATCAGAAAGATATTAAGCAAGCAGTAGTATCTTAAGTCCTACATTCACTATATGTAATGGAGATAGTAAAGCTTTCCAGGAGGGCTCTAAAACTATAGTGAAACCCTGTCTTGAAAACAACAACAACAAAAAAGTTATGGGGTTCAAGACATAAGGTTACTCCATATGATTGGTTTCAACTAGTCTCAGCTGTATTAGACCACGGTATACAACTTTAGTGGAAGATTTTTTGGCTAAGGCTCTTGAACCTCAAGGTAGAGTCAGAGGTTTTGAGGCCTTCTAAGATCAAATTCTTGGTGAGGGTCCTTATGCTGATCTGGATAGACAAGCTGTATACAATGAACACATCTTGTACCTTTGCCATACAGCAGCCTTGAATGCTTGGGACAAGAGTCAAAAATGAGGAAAAATAATTGAATCATATACTAAGGTTATAAAAAGCCCTTTAGTGACTCTTTGCAAAGATTAACAAAACTGTACTAATGTTGGTAGCAGATCCAGAAGCTCACAGAGTTTCTTGCTTTTGAAACTGTTAACTTAAAATGCAAAAGGATACTTGGGCCTTAAAGTTCAGATCAGCCCCAAATAGACTATTGGATCCTATAGACAGCCTATGTTGAGTCCTTTGATTATAACACTGAGGTCTGGGTAGGAGAAGCAATTTCCAAAGGTATGAAGAGACATGAAAATGCCAAATGTTTTTATTGTGGTTAAATATGCCATCTGAGAAGGGATTGTAGACAGGGAATTATCAGAAATAATGTTTCTTCTGGCAATCACCCAGATCAAAGGCCCCAACCTTGTGGGTTGTGCAGAAGATGTGACAATGGCTACCACTGAAGTAATGAGTGCAGAGCAAAAAGAGACAAGCAAGGCAGCCCGCTATCATAGGTATATGACTTGAGGGGCTTCTTGCAGACCCCCAGGTCAAACATGGTCCTGTTATTCCCAGTCATTGTGGAGGCCCCGCCTCCCCAGAAAAATTAGAAAATCCAGTGCTTGTTATGAAAAACTGTACTGCTGTGAATGATAGAATAACAAATGGAGGATGAATAAAAAAATCCAACAGAAAATAAAAAAGTACATTTTGGCAGACTTTTGTAAATGATCAAATACAAAAACTGAGAATACAAATAAATAACATTATAATGAAAGGATTATTAGTGCAGGTGTGACTCTTATTACTCCAGAATCATGGCATCATGCTCAATTCTTAGGAACTGGAGCCCTAACTCAGGTAAAACAAAGTAGGAGGTGGCTTGAATGCACAGGGTCAGAAGTACAGAGAGGAAGGCTGAGTTGATATGTGGTTAATGTAGCAGTGAATCCGTGGGGTCATGACCTGTACAAAAGCGAAATACCCAGATAAACATTCCTGCAGTCTCATAAACAGACCATAAAACAGTTCATGTTTTGGGGAAGGATAATATAATGTACTATAAAAAAAAACAGACACTGACCATTCAGGCTGTACAAAAACACAGAACAACAGCTGGTGGAACTCTCAGAAGAACCAACAGCCCTACTTTAAAGTGATTAACACAAAACATGTATGGGTTAAGCAATGACCTTTAACAATAGAGAAGCTCTAGGCTTTAGATCCTTATTGAGGAATCAACCAATCCTTGAAGTTCTCCTGTATTTGTTGTTAAAAAGGAATCTGTAATGTGGAGAATGGTAACAGATCTAAGAACTATTAAGAAGGAAATTCAGCCAATGGACCCTCTACAATCTGGAATCCTTTTGCTTTCCTATTGCCTAAAGGACAGCCTCTTATAGTCATTGATTTAGAAGATTGATTTAGAAGATTGTTTCTTCACTATATGTTTACAAGAAAAGGGCAGTGAAAAATTTGCCTTCACAGTGCTTACTATAATAATTCTATAATAATTCTCAGCCTGCTAAAAGATATCAATGAAAGGTTCTCCATTAACACCAATATTTTGTGAGTTAGTCATTGGAAATAATAGGTAAGCCATTTTCTGAATCTATAGCTTACCATTACATGGATGACATTTTGCTATCTGATTCAAATGTAGATATGTTAGAAAGAATGTTTAAAGAAGTAAAAAAAATTCTTTATTGGGGATTGCAAATTGCTCTGAAAAAACACAAAGAGGAGATTCTATTAATTACCTAGGTTATAAAATAGGTTTATAGAAAATTAGAACACAAAAAGTGCAAATTAGAAGAGATTGACTGCAGACTCTTAATGACTTCCAAAGATTGATAGGAGACATTTCTAACCTATGGCTCACTACTGGAATAAAACCTGATCAAATAGTTCATTTAAACAAAATCTTATATGGAAACAAAACTATAAATAGTCCCAGGGAATTATCAGCTGAAGCTGAGAGAGAATTGACTTTAAGTGAATAGAAATTACAGGAAGCACATCTGGATTGTTTCGATCTGAAACTTAACTGCATTCTGGCCATTTATCCTTCAATTTTTTTCCGTTAAAAATTTTAATGCAGAGGGAAGATCTTATTTTAAAATGGATCTTTTTACCACACAAACTGAGTAAAAATTTAAAATCTTATGTGAAAAATATCTCTGAATTAATTATAAGAGGGAAATTGATACTTTGTCAATTTTCAGGAATAGACCCAGTAGAAATTTTAGTACCTTTTACTAGTGATGAAATTATCAAATTATGGGAAGTCAATGAACCCTCTCTAAGAGGTTGTACTGGTATTTTGGGAGAGATTAGTAACAGCTATCCCAAAAGTGAGAGAACTTGAGTTATAAAGAGAACTAATGGGATCCTTCCTCACATTTTATGTGACACATCAATAACTGGAGTCTATACATTCTATACTGACACAAATAAATTAGAAAGGGCAGGTTACAAATCATACAGTTTAAGTAAAGTGGAACAGAACCCTCATGATTCCGTCAAAAAGTCAGGATATATGCTATTCCCATGGCAATAAGAAATTTTAAAGACCCTCTAAATATAGTTAGTGATTTGCAATGTGCAGCAAGAGTTGTTAATCATATTGAAACCACTAAATTTATATGAGGTGATACAAATTGACTTCAGTATTTATTCAGGTTCAATATATAATCAGGATTATCCCATATACATAATACACATCCAAGCCCATATGGGTTTTGCAGGTCCTCTAGCACAAGGTAATGCACTAATCATTACTGCTTGGAAATGTTCTGAAGGCCTCAGAATTTCATAAAAACATATGTCATCAACAAAGGTTTAAAAAAGGACTTCTCTATTATATGGCAACAAGCCAAGGAAATTATAAGGAGATGTCCTACTTGTTCTTTATACAACCAAACACCACTATCTGCAGAAAGTAACCAAAAGGTACTGAAAGGAATGAAATACGGCATATATATATTCCACTTGGCAGAATTTGGAAAGCTAAAATATGTACACAGTACCATTGATACCTATTTAGTTTATACTATAAGACTGGTATAGCCAAAACTAGTGGGACCTGATGCAGCACCTTGGCTAAAATTCAACAGTAGTCTTTTTGGGGGCACTCTTTAGGGACTCAAACCCTGTTACACAGTGCCAAGATTCATTTTCCTTTCCATTAACCCTTAAAACATACAAACATTAAACCACCAACGTAACTCTTACCTTGCCAAGTTTGGCTGCCAACCAAAGGTACAACCTAGGCCATGACAACAATACAGGTGCTATGTTCTGATAATCACCAACAATTTCCAGAATATTTTACCTCAAGGATGCAGGTCTCTTCTTAATCATCACATATTTCTCTACTCCACCTGGCCATCATAAAGTATCCCAGCAAAGAAAAGATTTTATTTTATTAATTCTTGTACCTTGTTAATCAAAGCTGTCTCTTTAGCCCCAGCTAAACATAACTAAAGATTCTTCACACAAAAGTCCCAGTAGTGTTTGCCTCCCACTGAAACTTCACAAGCAAGGCCTACATTGTTTGTACTCCTTTCAACATTTTTTAACCTCCAAAACTCCTACAGAATTGTTAGCTGAGCTCTCAACACTCTGTATCTTTTCTAGCTCAAAGATCCAAAGTCTTTTAACAATCCTCCAAAATGATGTAATCAGATCTGTCTCAGCAATTCCCCACTTCTGGTACAAACTTGTCTATTGCTTGTGATGAATGAAATACCATGAGCAAAAAATAAAGTTAGAGAAGATAGGTTTAATTGGCTTATATTTCCATATCACTGATCACCAGTAAGAAAATAAGGACAGGAACTCAAACAGGGCAGAACCTGGAGCCAGGAGCTGGTACAGATGACATAAGAGGTTCTACTTACTGACTTGCTCTTCATGACTTTCTTAGTCTTCTTTCTCATAGAACCCAGATCCAGAGGCTCAGTGATGACACCAACCACAATGAGCTAACAACTGCCTCTTTAATCATTAATTAATAAAATGCCTTACATGCCTGCCTTCGATATAATCTTATGAAGTTATTTCCTTAATTGAGTTTTTTCCTCACAGATAAAAGTAAGTTGATTCAAGTTAACATAAACCTATACATAAAATTATCTATTTATCAAAACTCAGTAATAAAATCCACCACTATAACATATGACATCCTTAGCCAAAGTGCTTTGACCAGGTACAAGTCTGAGGCACATAATCTTTACTGTGGTGTGGACTTCAGACTCAATTCAACAGTAGTCAGTTATGCTCAGAAAAGGCATGACACTATAACACACACACATATATGTAATATATGTTTTATATATATATATATAAAACTTTAAATGTGTATGTGTGTATGTGAATGAGTTTATGAGTGTGTTTATTTCTGCCTTCAGATGATGAGAATACGCACCTGTGAGATGTTTACAGATACTAATGGTCATTATAATAAATGTTAAATGCCTTCACTGTATCCTCTAAATATGAGCTGCCCTTCATGCTCTTGGACACTGTGGGCACTGTGCTCTGTTTATGCAGAGGAACCCTTCCAGAGTGGGGCATTTCTTTACTAATCTATCTTGGAATACCCAGACACAATCCAATTGCATCATATTAAATGGTGTTTGTGCCATAACATTATGAATACAAGTTATATAGCCAATCTACTTCATTTGGGTTTGTCCCTGTGGCTTTGCTTTTCTTAGACTTGGATGACATAATAAACAAATGTCATGAGAGTAAGATCCTCAGACATGTGTTTGTCACTTGGACAGAAGTCCTCAGATGTGAAGCCTGAGGGTAGACTGTTGAAGATTTCTCCAGGGGACTGTAGCAATCTGATGTGGAGAGAACAAGTAGTTGAGAGGTCTCCTCTATCTGCAACACTTATAAACCACAGGAAGTATCAAACATTTCCCTGCTGAGAGTGTGCATTTGTCACCACTGCAGGTTCCATTTGTGATCAGAGAAACATTGACAATGCTGACTTTGATTTCTTTCTTCTTGACCCTGAAGCTTTTTATGCTCCAGTGCAATTTTGGTATACCAAGGTGTTTGTACTCATGGACAGACAATGTATACCACGATGGAGACATAGTGATCAGTGCCTTCTTACCCCTTTACACCTTTCAAACCTCTGCAAACTCTGAAGGATCAGAAAGCACACACATTTCTCTATGGTAAGTGTTTCCAGCCTTCTCTTCCCAGCCCTGTTCTCCAAGATGTACCCTTAATCCATTTCATCTTTTTCTTCCTGACTTTGCTCTCCTTACAATGTGGTAAGAGGTTTTCATTTTCATCTATTGACTTCAAATTTTCTGGGTGGTGATTGAGCACAAACTCACTCTGTAGCCAGGTCTAACCCATTTGTCCCTCTTTCAGGCACTGTGCAGTGGCCTAATGATGTAACTAAGAAACAGCCGAGGCATGTGTGTAATTCAGCACTAAAATGTGATAAAATATTGTTACTTCTACAAAATAGGGTATAGGGATCCTTCTCCTGTGCACTTCCTAATATCTACACAAACTGTGTGATGCTGTATATGCCACATTCCTGGCAAGATAACCTACTGTATTTAGTTACTTAAAACATTATGCAGACCAGTATTTCTGCAAGTTGTGCCTCTGTATCTCCTTTACACTGGTCTGGCCAGCGACTATTGTCAGACTGCTGTGATGTTTACATTCTGTCCAGTTTCTCTGTGATACAGATGCCAATAGAACACTTTGCCTAAAATGTCACTACTGCAATCAAAGAACTGTCTGATAAAGGAATGAGAAAGACCTCCACAGATCCTTCTGCTCCACTGAACACAGAAGATGTCAATGGGAGCACAGTTTACACCTCTTTTCAGAGGCTGATGTGACAGGGGTTGCCCATAGCTTCTGTACTCAGTTTGGAACAGAGACAGCAGGAAGGAAAGACAACTGTTTCTGCTTAAAACCTATCTAAATTTCCCCCACACCTAAGTGTTGGCAAATATTATTGCATTCTCTTTCATTTTCTCTTTTTGGTCTCATTTTCACTTTTAGCAACACTGCCAGTCACATATGCATGCTACAGTCTCTGAGGTACCTGCTATGTTGACTCCAATGGCTTTTTACTCATTGCCAGTCCATAGACAGATTCAGTTCTCTAGAAATCTTAGCTTGATTTAACGGTTTCTGACCTGAATACCTTTGGTATCTAAATACAGCTGTCATTTGTGGTTTGTGTTGGATTTGGTAATAATTCAGCTTTCCAGAACAGAGGGCAAATGGCAAACCTACTTCCTACTTTATCTGAAGCTGAGATAAAAGCCCAGGTGAAAAGTTATTGAAAGTTTGTCTAATTTTGTGCATGAACCAATAGCAATCTTCTATTCTCAAGGAATTAAAATGATGCACTGTGTGAAAAATAAGGTGTAACGATGTCAAACTACATAAAATTTATTATATTAAGTAATAAATTCTATGACAAAAGCTACAGTTTTAAATTATATAATTCATGCTTATTTTAACCACTTGACATGTCCTTAGTAAGAGCCTTATGAACCATGTGGGCCACTTTGCATTTATCTTTTGTCTACCACAGTTTTTCTGATTTGAAGTGAGCCCATGACTTACTGCAGATTATGACTTCAATATTTTGTTGATTGTATAATGTACAGACTATATTAAGAATACATTTTTGCAAGATAGCTGTTTATTTTCTCTCTTCATCTTTATTTTAAATATTGGTCACACACAACTTTCCAAGAGTTGTAAACTGATTTTGTGTTTGTTTGTTTTAAACACTTGTGAGTGTGATGTGCTGAACTTGGAAAGAACATATACAGTTGAAGACTTTGAGGTTCACTAAAGTGGTGATTGTAGCTTCTCTTCTAAATTCCATGGATTTAGTAGTTTTGGAAAGTTGGCTCTGTTTCCACAACAGTCCCAACTAACCTCTTGTTGAGCAGATATTAAGTCCTATTAGATATCTATATGCTCTTTATGCCTCTATCTCATTCTTCAGTTTCACAGACAATTGTTTCATTCTATTGTTTCTTTATAAACTACTTAGATATATGCATGAGATTGTGTATGAATCTGAGTGCATGGAAGTGCCTGAGTGTGTGATCATGTGCTTTTCAGAATGCATATGTATGCGTATCTGTGTGAATGTCAGGGTGTGTGAGTGTGTGTGTGGGTGTGAGTGTGTCCAGGTAACTGAGTGTGTCTATGTGGCATTCAGAGGAGAATCTTGGGTACTTTTCTTCACTTTCCACCTTGTTTAAGAGAAAGACTCCTTGTTCAATACTCTGTATGTGAACTGGTAGAATCAGAGCCTTCTGGAGTTCTCCTATATCTTGATGGAGGTGGGTCTTGTATCTTATCTGTTGCTTTCATTGGTTAACTAATAAAGAAACTGCCTAGGCCCATTTGATAGGCCAACCCTTAGATGGGTGGAGTAAACAGAACAGGATTGGGGGAGAAAGGAGCTGAGTCAGTGAGTCGCCATGATTCTCCCACTCCAGCCAGACGCAGGTTAAGATCCTCCCTGGTAAGCGCACCTCGTGGTGTTACAGGGATACTAGAAATGGGTTAGATCGATATGTAAGAGCTAGCCAATAAGAGGCTACCGATAACGGGCCAGGCAGTCTTTAAATGAATACCGTTTCTGTGTAATTATTTCGGGACATAAGCTAGCCATGCGGGCGGCCGGGTGCTGGGGACACAGCCCCGCCGCCCCTGTTACAACAGAGTGGCACCCGACGTGATGGACTAAATCCACTTAAAAACCTGAGAAGGCTTAAAAATAAGGGAGAGAGAGTTTAACACAGATTTTTGCTGTTTGTTGGGCAAACTCTGGCTTTAAAACATTTCAAGGCTTTTATGGGACTGAATGTTTCTGTTCCCGCTTGGGATCGGAAGGAGAGTGCTCTGAGACCTTGCTAATGGCTCAGCGCTCCCTGCCTGCACCTGGGCAGAATCAGGCTTAGGCAGGCGGAAGAGCATGGCGGATTCCTGCCGCATTACAGAGACGTGTTTTCAGACTGCGCATTGCTCTGTGTGTCAGATTTGGCTGTAACTTGGATGAAAAGAGATTCTATGCTCTGTGCCTGGAACTGTATATGGCTCAGGGGCACCAAATGGCTCTGAGGCAGGAGCGGCTCAGCTCCACCTTGCTGAACTGAGCAGGTCTCGAACAGGACCTACCGTAATTACTCTGATAACAGCGCAATTAAACTTTAGACTGGGCAGGATATAGGCGGTACCGTATTACCTATACATGGTGCAACTTAAGTTTTTAAGAACTGCTTAACATTTTAAGAAATGCTCCTGGATAATAAAAAAATTACAGATTCACAATAAAACAGATTCAAACAGACCACTAAATGGGTCACATTGTTGGATGAATGTACGTAGGCTTGAGAGAGAGAAAAAAAAATATATAGAGAATAAACTTAATGCCTTTAAAAAAAAAGGGTAAAGTCTTTAAAGAGACAGACTACAGATAGTTATAGATTAAAAGAAATAAAGAAAAATAAGCCACGTAAAAATGGAAAATTCACAGAGAGTCTGGATTCTTTGTATTATTATGTTTTCTTTAAAATTTTTGACTATGAAGGAGCTAACTACAGAGAGACATTTCATTATATGGGCTGCTAAGCTGAACCTGCACATATGTTCTAAAGTTATCTTGACTTCAGAATTTGGATCTAAGATTATGATGCTTTGGAAAAGTCCTTCTTTTGTTTTCACACAGGATGAGACTCTATGGATTTCTTCTATTCCAATTTGGTATGATCGACCACGCCCTCCTGAAGAGTTCATGTGGAACCTGTGCTAAACCACTCATAGACCACCTGCTTCTGGGTCAGGGCTTCATATGTAGCAGAGCAGTTCCCTCACTGCGATCTATTGAGAGTCAACCCACAACCCAAGGGCACCTCGGGACTGAGGCCTTATTTACCTCACTTTCTTTGTATAATACTGAGGCATAGTGGGCTTGTCTCTACCCATGTTAGTGTATTTATTGTTGACCTTGTCATAAAACATATATACAGGAAATATACTGATTGAAAAGCATATTTTTTATGAATTTAAGCATATATTTGCATTTAGAGAATATACATTATATAAATATGTATTATCACATCCTAGGAAGATCCAACTCCTGGACTGTAGGCAGGGTTCGGAGGAAAACTCTACAGTGTGATGAAAATAGACTTTTTCTATTTGAGTGCTAAGGGAAAAAAGTGGACAGACACTTTCCTGATTTTACTCTTATTCTCTCATGTTGAATTCTTCCCTGCTTTCTTTTTTCTTCACAGCTTATAAAGACCCAGAAAATGTTTCAGGCATTGTAACCAAGGGTCACATACCATTTCTGAATAAATGATAAGAAACAGATGTAATAAATGTATAAGACATGTTAAAGATTAAGAAAAGAGCACTTTCTCTCAGTCAATTCCCTAACTCACAGCTGCAGAAGGGGAGTCTTTCTCTTATCTATATAGGTAGTCTTATACAACTAAACCACCAAGGAGGCTGGAAGAAATAAAGGAGTTGTGTGTGATCTCCTATATTTCTAATTGTATAAACATTTTTAAAAATTGTGGTTCGTGGTTGTAAAAGCCACATTTCTTAGCCCGGAGACTGTTCATTTCCAAAGAGCAACTGTGATCAGAGAGTGAGTGCTGAGGCACATGCTGAGAGGCAAGGCTGAGAAGCCCTTCCCAACTCAGAGCTGCAAGGTAGGGGGCAGAGGCCTAAGTACAGAGGAGCTCACTAAGGCACTCTCCAAAGTACGGTGACATTAAAACGCACTTTAAATCTTAAAATATATTTTTCTGTACTGAATGTAACCCTTGACCAGGGTATAAATGAATAAAGATGCCCTCATTGATGTGCTGAGCACAATGACAAAAAAAAAACCATGGCCATGGAAAGGAAAAGGTTTCCCTCTGCTTACAGTTCTCAGGTCATATCCTACTTCAGAAGAAAGCTGAGGCAGGATGTTAAAGTGAGGGCATGGGGGTAACTCTGCTCACTTGGCTTCTTTCCTATCCACCATTCCAATCTGTTTCTTATTGCACTTAGACCAGCAGCCCAGCATCAGCCACACATAGCCTGGATCATCCCACATCAATCATTGATCAAGAAAGTGCCCAACATTTTTATTTACAGGCTAATCTAGAGGTGATATTTTCTCAAATAAAGTTCCTTTTCTCCAAATTACTCTAGCTTGTATTAAGTAGACATCAAACTAACAAGCAAACATGATCAAAGCAATGCCATAGTTGATTGTAAATATCTTTAAGAAGCAATATGAAGGATGGATATACTATACAGTAACATTAAAAGGCCTTTTAAATCTTAAAAAATATTTTTCTCTCCTGCAGGTAACCCTTGACCATAGAAAGGGAAACTTTTAACACTTTCTTGAGGCTATGAAGTTGTTTATTTCTAGTGAATTGCACTTTGAATATCAATTATCTTCAGTCATGTGAAAACATTTGAAGAAATGTGAAGCCATGAACTGACAGATCAATGAGGAGTACACAGGAGAATTTGAGGGAAGAAAGGGAAGGGAAAATGATTTAATCATAGTAATTCAATATTAAAAGAAACAATCAAAAGTATTCCTGTTGGGGAAGACTGCTTGTTACTCCTGGCTGCCTGGACCATGAAATAATCGCTCAGAAGCTTTGTTATTTGCAATACTATTTGGCCAATAGCTTAAGCATATTTCTGGCTAATTCTTTTATCTTAAATTAACCCCTTTATTTTATATTATACCATTAAGTTCTTGGCCTACTGGCAAGGTTCAGGCTAGTGGCTCACATCTTTCTCTTCTGGC
Source organism: Neodon shergylaensis (assembly GCA_025134845.1). NCBI lineage: Eukaryota > Metazoa > Chordata > Mammalia > Rodentia > Cricetidae > Neodon > Neodon shergylaensis. The sequence continues at coordinate 41,914 of JABTXL010020453.1, forward strand.
AGCTCCATGGCTTCTCTTTGATTGTATCTTCTTTCTCCTGCATTCAGTTTAGTTTTCCTGCCTAGCTCTATTCTGCTAAGCCATTGGCTGAAAGAATCTTCTTTATTAATTAACCAATAAAAGCAACACATATACAGAAGGACTTCCCATACCATATTCTATTGATATATCAGAAGTGAATATGGATACTTAAAGTCTAATAGAAAAGATAAAAGAGATCTGGAACATTAAGGTTATGAACATACTAAGGTTAAACTAAATAAAAAGGCCACAATGAGAAATAACAAATTATATATGGAACAAGAAAGCAAACTAAGCATTTGAGTAGAAAGAAGTAAAGCAACCATGATGTGTGCAACAGATGGCAGTGTGGTTTCATGTTAATGGCAGAGTGCAAGTGAAGATACACTTCAAGCAGCTTGGGAAACTGGCTCTATGGCTAACAACAAGCAAGATGGCTACCTAGGTTCAGATCACTAGAATCCGTGCAAATTCTTGTGCACCCACAACTCCAGCACTGAGGTTTCTTGCCTGTCAGAGGAGTTCCAGGTGCAGAGAGACATCCTATGTGATGGGGAAAACCGGCAAAGTGAGATAGCAGGACACCTTATGACCATATAAAGGAGCACTTCAAGTACATATGTGAGCATATATAATACCAGACATGTACACATATAATAAAATATTATTAATTTAAATACGTAGTACAAAACAATGTGAAATTCTCAAAGCAAATTTTTGGTTGTATTCCTTTACATATAAAATGAAGGATCTGTGAGCCATATATCACCAAAAGTAAATTACTTCATTGTTAATTCATCCTTATAAAATAAGTGTCCTCAAGTTGGGCAAATGGCTACGTGAAGAACATTCTCTAGACAAGCAGGAGGGCCTGAGTTAGAAACTCCAAAACTCACATTAAAGCAGGGCATGGCTGCATGTGCCTGTAATTACACCCAGTGTTTGAGGCAGAGACAAGTTACCAGGAACTTACTGGGTGGTCTGTGTGGCTGTAAGTACAAGCCTCATTTTAATTGAGAGACCTTGTCTTAAGAGGATAAGATACTAACAGAATAAATATGGCACCCCCCTCTGGACTCTGTTGGTGTACATATCTTGATACACCACACCTGCAGGTATACACAAGCACATACAAACTAACTAACTACATTTACCCATATGCACTATACATACATGACATAACATGTATACACCACAAATACAGAGACATATATCATATACATACACCATATACATATGAAAGTGCCTACATACACACAGCACATATTGACCTGAACTTGAACGAAAAATTGTCCCAAGTGGGAAGGTGTTGGGTAAGAGAATGACAATGAGGAATACAAATGACAGAAGCAACATCTAGGACCAGAAAATCTTGAATAAACTGATGATCTATGCGAAGCAAGCTTGTGAAGAAGTATGGCATCTTATAAACTCACTACAGTGGGAAAATGCCCAAAGTGAGTAGAAAGTTATGGCAGACAACATTGTTCAAAGTGAACAAAGGATATCTCAGAACAAGCTGCCTTAGGACTGATAACCACATCCCAGGGGGAAGAGGTGGGTAATAAAACTCAACTTTGACTCCTTTATTGCACCGGCTTGAACCCTAGAAAGACTGTACTGAGGACATAGAGCTAAATTTTCCTTTGTTCTTTCATAGGGGCCTTTGAGAAACTCTTGGTTCAGTATGGCTCCCACAACATATATACTTCCCATCCCAAGAATCAACAAATTATACTGATTGCTTTTGTGAAGTATAGGCATGCAAAGGCAAAGGCATGCAAGGATCATGTAATGACAGCCTGCTTAATGAATGAAAGAGAGTCTTATTGCACTACCCTCATCCAGGAAATGGATGAAGTAAATGGTATAATATTATACAAGGCATTAGCCCCTATATGATTGGAAGATAGTTTGCTTGCTCTATCTTCATGAAGGAAAGAAATGGTTAGTAAACATGGCCATAACCATCCCTCTGACCTCCAAACGATCTTATGCTGCAACACCGTCAAACAATAAGTAATGATTTAAATATAGACTCTGTGAGGGGAAACTCATTTAGTGCATGTCAGTTACTGTATTCATTTCTAAGACAATGGTGCTTGAATATTGTTCTGTAATGACCCTTATGTCCTTTACACAGGATCAATTCTAACAACTACCAATTTGCAATAGCCTTGATTTTTGCCATTGAGGAGATCAACAGGAACCCCCTTCTTTTACCTAATGTATCTCTGGGATATGATATCTACACTGCTGGGCCACAGGATCAAGATAGTTCTTGGAATATTCTCTTTTGGCTCACAGGCAAGGACAAATTCATCCCAAACTACACCTGCAGAAGAGAGGAAAAATCTATGGCTGCCATCACAGGACTAACATGGGACATTTCTTCCCTATATGGCACATTTCTGGGACTTTATAACTAGCCTTTGGTGAGATTATATGAATGGAAAAAAGTAAAAGAATTCTCCTTTAATGTCAATATTTGAGAACCAAGGAGAAGCATTCAGAAGATTTCACTGTATATCATTGAAAATACATAGTCTTGGTGTTGTTGATGGACCAGGATTCTAGGTGCTTTCTGTGTAATCATGAGGAAAAGAGTTTGGATGCCAGGACTACCCATGCCCTCAAGATAGGGAGCAGAGATAAGATATCCCTTGTGGAATCAATAATTCCTGTCTTCTAAACAAGCCAAAGTTATGAATCCCAGTGTTGTAGAGAGACCCTACTTCAAGAATATGTAGAGGAAATGAAGGATACCCAGTTTCCTCTTCTAGACTTTAAATGCACTCACATGTATAGGCAACCATACAAACATGGGCACAAACACTTGTGTGTACACACAGACATGCACACACAGACCCAAGCAACCAACCTTTTAAAACGCATAGTGTTTGAAGTTTATACTCTGAAATAATTGGTATATCCACTTGCAATTTGTGAAATATACATTAATGGCATGAGATATACACAATTGTTTATGAAAAAATGAATATTCATCTAATTTTCTGAAATATTCTCCAGGTGTTAGAGTTGACTTGAAATACAAGTCTGACTTTCTAAAACTTTAAGTTTCTATTCCACATTGAGTCCATGATTTCTGGAAACTCCTAATTTCATGTCACTCCCTGTTCTCTTTTCTTTAGCTGACCTTTGGACCATTTGAACCAAATTTGAATGACCCTGGAAAATTTCCTTCTGTGTATCAGATGGCCACCAAGGACTCATCTCTGGCCTTAGGCATGGTATCATTGATGGTCCATTTCAGATGGAACTGGGTGGGGCTGGTCATCTCAGAAGAGAAAGATGTTCAGTTTCTCTCAGAAATAGTACGAGAGATGGAAAGAAACAGTGTCTGTGTAGCCTTCATGGAAATGATCCCAGTCAACCATATGTTAGACATGAATGACAATGATGTCTACAGTAGCCAGATTGGGACAAACTCAGCAAAAATCATTATCATTTACGGTGACACTGACTCATCTTTAGGTGTCTTCTTCAGAAGATGGGAACATGTTCTCCCATGGAGAATATGGGTCACCACTTCACAATGGGAAGTCACTACTTCTATGCAACATTTTATTCTTGACTCATTCCATGGGACTCTTATCTTTTCACAACACCATGGTGAGATTTCTACTTTTAAAGATTTTGTAAAGACAGTTACCCCTTCCAAATACCCAGAAGATATTTTTCTTACAAGATTGTGGGAGAAATATTTTAATTGTGCACTCTCTGATGCTTCCTGTAAAGTAGAAAATTGCTCATCTAAAGGTTCCTTGGAATGGTTACCTTGGTACCACTTTGACACTGCCATGAGTATTGGCAGTTACCATATATACAATGCTATGTATATTCTGGCCCACACCCTCCATAAGATGCTTGTGCAACAAGTAGATATGCAAGCAATGAAAAATGGAAGAAGGAAATATCCCCCTGGAAGGTAAGGCTTTTTATTTGGATGGCACACACTGTTGCCAAAGGAAAACAATTAAGTGGCCCTACAGATGCTTTAAAGAAGTATCTTGCATTCTATTTCCAAGGAGAAGCTTTGTAAACAGATTTACTGAGAAAAACTAAAATGTATAGTTTGGTGGATATCATAATCAAGATGCCATTTTTATAGAAGGAAATAATTAAGAAATAAGGACAAAAATTTATGGTAAAGAGGCCAATAGTATTCTGCCCTTCTAATGTTCTCTACAAGAAACTTCTAACCTCTTCCCCTGAAGTCCTTAAATATGACCAAGGGGTGACTGATATTTCAGAATTCTAAATAGTGTAGAAGGGCACTAAACAAAGTAATCTTAAAATATCTCACAAACTATATCTGCTAGAAACACCGTCTTAAGTTTATTTTCTTTTACTGTGATAAATTGTGTGGACAAGGATAACTTAATAAGAATGGGATTACATGACTCACCATTCCTGTTTATACACCATCATCCCAGAAATCTCAAGGCAGCCAGAATTGAAGCAGTTTTCCACACCTACATCAACTGTCAAGAATGCAGAACAATAAGCAATTGCATTCAGTCCAGGCCAAGCTATTGAAATGATCGGCTTAAAATCTGAGAGTTTAGTTGTGCCTAAATTAACCCAAGTAACAATATCTCTCATAGAAGTGCTCAAAGACCAGATTTATCTAGTCAGTTCTTTACTGGAACTTAATTCCCTCTGTGATTTTAGATTGCATCATTTTCATCTTTAAATTAACCATCATGAAATTTGGTGATCACTGTTGAAAACCCGTAGAATGAATAATGAACTAGTGATGTATCTGAATATTTTGCTCACATAGGATTTTTTTGTTCACTGTAATCATTCATTTTTTGTTATATACCTGTAATGATTCATGTTGAAAAACTCATTAATGTCCATGTGAGTGTGACACAATTCAGCCTTTTCCTTTAACAAAGAGCATGCCCATAATAAATCATGCATCTTTCTTAGCTGAACAGCATCATTAAGAATGTACAATTCACAAATCCTAGTGGAGATTCAGTTACCTTGAATCCTTCAGAAAAACTGGATGTAGAGTATGATATTCTGAACTTCTGGAATTTTCCACAAGGTCTTGGTTATAAAGTGAAAGTAGGAACGTTTTCCCCATCTTCTCCACCTGGTCAGCAATTGTCATTGTTGGAAGACAGGATAGAGTGGAACACTGGAGTTGGAGAGGTAGGTGGCATGTCACATTATGCTTTACAGAACACAGATCACTGAAAAACAAACAAAATCACCCTTAGTGAGCTTCAAACCTCCTCATACATACAGATGACTGCACTGACATGTTTACAAACTTAATTTCTTTATTTCAAAACTTTCTTCATAAGACTTGTTGCAAAGTACTAACAATTCTTCCCCAAGAGTATACATGATTCTAAACGTGTGTGTTTTATGCATATTTATATGAGCATTACATATATATCCTATTTCATGATATATTTCTGCTTTCATTAATTAATTGGATATGGTTTTATAACTTTCAACTTAGTAATGTTCCAATATTCTGATAAAATTAAGTCACCAGTTTAATTATTGTATGTCCTCAACATTTCTGATTTCCTTTGTTTAGACTCCAATTTCCGTATGCAGTGAAAGTTGTGGTCCTGGATTCAGGAAATCTCTTCAGGAGGGCAAGGCAATCTGCTGTTTTGATTGCAGCCCTTGCCCAAATAATGAAATTTCCAATGATACAGGCAAGTGTGTGAATTACATATGAGTTTACCCACCTTTGTTTTTAATTTATGATTTGAAAAAGAAATTATGCAAAAGAGAATTGCTATAGTATATTTTGAGATGTTGCATTCATAATTAATAGTCATATGCTACATATACTCTTGTGATAGTCTGCATTTGGTGGCTTTACATGATTACAAGCCATAATTTACTTAATGCTTTTAATGTCTTGAAAGGAGTATAATATTCACTTTTTCCAGAGAAATTTAAATGTGGAATGTACATACATATATCTCTATGCCAAGTTTTTGGTATTTATTAACTTGAAATTGAAATTATTAATCTGGTACAGGACTGTTCTGAGAGTTCCCATAACTGTTCTTGAAATAGATCAGATATTTTTCTTAAGAAATTCAGGAACTGGAGAGATGGCTTTGGAGCACTAATAGAACACCTGGGTTTAGCTCACAGAGTACAAACGATGGTTCACATCTCTGTGTAACAACAGTTTCAGAGAATCTGACAGCATATTCTGGCATTGTGGACAACACGCAAAAGTACTCCACAGGCATACTTTCAGGCAAAATACACACAAACCAAACAGATGAAGAATAAGAAATTCATATATTTTATATGCTTATATAAACAAAGTGTGGCATATATTAATTACAATGGAAAACTTATGTTTCTTACTCTCTGTAATTCAAAGTTGAGTAGGGAAGAATGTCTGTGGATATGCATATTGAGGGTTATGCCATTAAGCTGAATAACTATATGCATAATGTCCTGGAGCGCAAAGTAAGTGATGCTACATATATTTTGAGAGTAATCATGGAACTTTAAGGAGGACTGTGCCAGAACATAAGATGAAAAAAAGGATGGATGTACAAAATTCTTGTTAGCACAGTTGAGAATGACAAAGGATTAAAAAAATCAGATCATATATTATACAGTATATAATAAATTGTTTGACCAAAACCCATAATCTCACCACCATAAATATAAACGTCAATCTCCCTAATGAGCACAGGTACAGTAATTCTCAGTGAAACACTTATTAAATAAATTAAGTGAAAAATAATAGAACCATTATTCAACATGATAATATTGTCTTCATCCTTTAAAGGTAGGGATTCTTCAGCATATATAAGTTGTTATTTGTAATCCATCACAAAAATAGATTCAAGGAAAAAAACTCTGTGATAATATAATTAGGTACTGGAATAATGGTCATAAAACAAATCCAAAATTTCTTCATGATAGAATTCCTGGATAATATAGTCATATAGGAAGCATATCTTAACATAATAAAGGCAAGATACAACATCACTCTCAAAAAGAGACACAAAGTATTTCCATATCAGGAAAAAGGGAATGTTATTCACTCTTTACATTTTCATTCCATAATGATTTAAGTCTTAGCTATAAAAATAAGGCACTGAAGTAGACAAGAACAGTGAGGGCTGGAAAGGAGAATGTCAAAGTATCTTTACTCCCATATGATATGGTTCTATGCTCTAAAGACCATACCAGAAATCTACAGGTGATAAAAGCTTTCAGTTATGTAACTAGACACAAAATTAACCTAGAAAAATGTTTCCTTATATATCAACATCTAATATGCCAAGAAAAAAATAAGGGAAACACTACTATTTCAGTTAGTTTTTAAAAGTCTCATACTGAATCAAACCATGGAGAAAGAGTAGTGCATTGAAGAAAAAAATTGACAAGACACCAGAAGATGGGAAGGATTTACACACAGTAAAAATGGCTGTTGCACTGCTTTGTTGGAGTTTGTATTTCTGTGAAAATACTTTAAAACAGTAACTAAGTTGGAAAATGGTTAACTTCAGGTTAAAAGTCTGAGGTTAAATTCTGACCAAAAGAAGTCAAGGAAGAAGTGTAAACAGGAAAACTAGAGTAAGGAACTCAAGAAGAGGCATGGAAGAATGTTCCTTAAAGACTGGCTCCATATAACTTTAACAGTATGCCTCCTTACACATTCTAGTATCAATTGCCCCATGGTGATACCATCTACAGTGAATTAGACCATCATACATTAATCATTAGTCAAGAATATGCTCCACAACCTTGTCTACAAGGCAACATTATGGAGGCATTTTTCAAATAAGATTCCATCATTCCAAATACTTCTGGGTTAGTGTCAAGTTAAAGAACACCAATCAGCAGAGCTATACCACCAAAAGCAAATCAAACCAAAGAATCTGTATCTGCTATAAGTATGCTTGAATTTACATGTTCATTGATATTTTATTCAGTCACAGTCCAGCTGGCCTTGGTGAGCTCCCAATAGATCAGCCCCACTGTCTCTGTGGGTGGGTGTACCCTTGTGGTCCTGACTTCTTTGCTCATGTTCTCCCTCCTTCTGCTCCTCATTGGGACAGTGGGAGCTCAGTCTGGTGCTCCAGTGTGTGTCTCTGTCTCTATCTCCAACCATCGCCAGATGAAGGTTCTATGGTGATATGCAAGATATTCATCAGTATGGCTATAGGATAGGGTCATTTCAGGTTCCCTATCCTCAGCTGCCCCAGGAACTAACTGATATTTTATTCACAATAGTCAGGTAAAGAAAATAGCCTGCATGTCCATCAACACATAAGTGGATAATGAAATTTTATACATATGCACAGCAGATAATTATTCTGATGTAAAAATGAAATTATGGCATTCCCAGTTAAATGGATGGAAATAAAAATAGTAACTCTAATTTCAGTAATGCAGATCCAAAAACATTTGAAATTTTAGATATGTTTTAAATTGGAGTGCCCATAGAAGTCAGAAAACTAGAGAGGGCGCATGAAGAGTACGGTTCAAATAATTAGGAGATAGAATACAGGATGATTGAAAGTTAAGAAAGGAAATAAAATAGCAAGAAGGAATGGGGTGGTCAGGAATTGGTATGCAGAGTAGAGAGGGAGTATATAGAAGGATAACTAAAGCTAATTATTTACTTTTGACAATGACATTAGAAAACTGACTTTTATAGAAGCTTCATAAACTGTAATTTGCAGGCAAAAGGAGAGTTTCAATACAAAAATTCTGTATGTAGCAACACTCCTCCTTGATTTACCACAGGCTACCACCAAATAAAATCCCGAATTTAATATATTTGCTTATTTGTATTAAGAGGTGGTCAGTTGGGTCCCATAGACAACCCCAAAGATTACAAGTGATTTCCATTATTTTTGGTCATTTTACAGAACTTGATGGTAAAATCCTAGTGTTGTTGTAGACGTAATATATCTGACTCAAAGGACATGGAGATAGCAGGCAGAAACTTACCATGAAGAATGTGGGTAGTATTCTATGAATAATTTTAGGGAGAAAATTCATTAAGAATCTTATTGTTGTATATCAATTGCTTACTAGATGGAAATTACAACATGGAGGGAAGCTCATTAAGACACAGAATGTTCTAAAAGCAATAAAACATCCCATCACACAGGAAAGTTTCTTAAGCTCAAGGGATAAAATACTGAAAGGCTTCAGTGTCTCTGAAACTGATCAGAGACAGCAAAACCAAATGTGTCAAAGTAAAAATAAGCAGGACGGATTAGAGAAAAAAATCTTTAAAACAAGGGAAGCTCCATAAAATAAAAGATAAGCTTGAGCAAACTGAAGCTACAAGGAGTACTATACAACCTGTAAGGCTGCTTATAAGTTGTACTAAGAGGTCCTGGTTTCCAAATTGTGTGAGGTGTTATCTCTGATTGGGTGGGCTTATAATGTTGGAGGTCATTTACTCATGCCCTATTCACTTTTCTAGTGATGTGAAAAAAACATCTTTCTAAAACAACTTATATAAGAAAGAATTTAATTTTGGACTCAGGTTCCCAGATAGTAATAGTGGCCATTACTATTATGGTGGGGAGCAGGGCAGTATACAGATAATCACAATGTCCTAGAGAAATCTGAGCACTGGCATTTGATTCACAGGCATGAGCTGGGAGATGGTTGGGAGAAAGAGACATAGAGGGAAGAACAGAGGCAGAGATGGAGAGAGGGAAATGAGAGAGGATGATGTGGTGGATTTCTGAATACTCAAAGGCCATCTCTAATGAAACACTTTTTTATCATGGTGTGACAATAAGAAGAAAGGAAGTATACCTGCTAGCACAGTGTTGGAGACATACCTGAGAGCTTACATATTATCCACAAGTAGGAGGGAGATAGACAGTGAGAAAGATTAAGAGAGAGTCAGAGACAGAGTGAATGTTGAGGTCTTTGGAAAACTCAAACACTAATGATACACGTCTACATTTTGCAATCTCCCAAACACAAATATTTCTACCAATAACAAACCAAGCATTCAGAAATATAAAACTAGTTAGACCATTCTCCCTCAAACCCCCATAAGTCATATCTGCTATAAATAACCACTCCTGTGAATAACACAAGTAAAACTCACTGCTTCGATAACAAAGATTTAGCATGGTCTGTTGTGGGTGCTTCTCTTGGGTGTGTAATTTGCTCATATCTCCATATGAATACTGTCACACAACACTAAGCTATCTTTAAATCTGTTGAGCTAAAACAATGACTTACCTGGGAGGATGTGCTTACTGGTAATTAATAGGTATGGAATAAGCTAACCACTATCTGCTTTCATTTAAAGCCCACACTATAAGTTAGAATTTATGTCTCATACCATTATCTTGACCAAAAATATGTAGCTGGTTAGTACTACATACTAAGGCTGCTTACAAGTTGTACTAAGAGATCCTGGTTTCCAAATTGTGTGAGGTGTTACCTCTGATTGGGTGGGATAATAATGTTGGAGGTCATTTACTCACGGCCTATTCACTTTTCTATGTTTTAGGGGAGAAGGGAATATTATGAGCTAAATGTGCATAGTAATAAAGTTCTGCCTAAGTTGCTGTCATTATACCTACAGATTAGTGTAGCTCTCAACTTTCATCAGAGATGCCTCATTTTAAGTATATGGCAGTTAATAAAGAGAACTACAAAAGATAAGTAAGCAGTGAATAAGAATCTGTGTATACATTAGAGTACTACGCTGCGGTAAAAAACAATGACTTCTCGAATTTTGCATGCAAATGGATGGAAATAGAAAACACTATCCTGAGTGAGGTATCCCAGACCCAAAGAGAGGAACATGGGATGTACTCACTCATAATTGGTTTCTAGCCATAAATAACGGTCACGGAGTATATAGTGGTGAACCTAAAGAAGCTAAATAAGAAGGTGAACCCAAAGAAAAACATATAATTATCCTCTTGGATACGGGAAGTAGACAAAATTGAGGGGAGAAAATTTGGGACCTTGGGGGTGGGGTGGGATGGGAGTATCGGGGGATGGGGAGAGAAAAGTGAGAAGGGGAGGATGAGGGAAACTTGGGGAAACAGGATGATTGGGATAAAGGAAGGTTGGATAGGGGAGCACGGAAGCTCAATTCTTAGTTAAGGGAGCCACCTTAGGGTTGGCAAGAGACTTGAACCTAGAGTGGCTCCCAGGAGCCCAAGGCGAGGTCCCCAGTTAGTTCCTTGGGCAGCTGAGGATAGGGAACCTGAAATGACCCTATCCTACAGCAATGCTGACGAATATCTTGCATATCACCTTCAGCTGGTGATGGATGGAGATAGTCACAGAGACCCAGACTGGAGCACCGGACTGAGCTCCCAAGATCCCAATGAGGAGCGGAAGGAGGGAGAACATGAGCAAGGAAGTCAGGACTACGAGGGGTGCACCCAACCACTGAGACAGTATGACTGATCTATTGGGAGCTCAGCAAGGCCAGCTGGACTGTGACGGAAGAAGCATGGGATAAAACCAGACTCTCTGAACATGGCGAACAATGGGGGCTGATGAGAAGCCAAGGACAATGGCCCAGGGTTTTGATCCTACTTCAAGTTCGGGCTTTGTGGGAGCCTAGCCACCTTGGATGTTCACCTTCCTAGACATGGACAGAGGGGGGAGGGCCTTGGACTTTCCACAGGACAAGGAACCCTGACTGCTCTTTGGACTGGAGAGGGAGGGGGAGAGGAGCGGGGGGGGAGGGGGAGAAAGGTGGGACGAGGGGGAGGGAAATGGGAGGCCGGGAGGAGGCGGAAACTTTTTTTTCTTTTCTTTTTCTCAATAAAAAAAAATTATGCTACATATGGTCTACTTTTACCAAACTATATCTCATTATATTTTTCTATGTGAAAGAAACTTGATTAGT
>JABTXL010020460.1:2102-94678 GCA_025134845.1 Neodon shergylaensis
CCCCCCCACTTACAAGCTCTGCTTTATGGCCCGCTGAGTGCCAGCTGCTAGGCCAACCAAGAGAGCTGAGTGCTGAGCTCAGCTGGAGTTCACCTCTGCAGGCTCTCCCTCCCTTCCTTCCTCAATCCTCTCTCCACCTGGAGAAGTCATGCTCGTGCTCACGGTTGTGCCGAGGTCACAGCTCTAGCTACAGTCACTGTTTGGGGCAAAGCCTGAAGGTATAATTAAATTCACTGGATTTCTCAACCTTGGTCTCAATCTCCTCCCCCAGACTCTTACAGCCTTTTGTCTCCCCTGCATAGTGACCAGAATGTACCCCATAATTCTCTCATGTTTGCTTGTATTTCTCTTTCTCCAATAAAGAACTCAAGACTGTTGGTCAGAGCAAGTTTACTGTGTATCACGTTGAGAGTTCTATTGTTGCAGGAAATAACCAAAGGATTAGACACCCAACCTGAGAGCCAGGAAACAGGGTATTGTACGCACAACAGGCCCTGGGGACTTCAATTCAAAAACGGATCTCCGAGTTCAGTTAAACAGAGCCTTTTGTTCCCCTCTCTGTCCCCCCACCACACAAACATAGCAACCAAGAGTGACATATACTGTATTAAATTTGCCTAATGTAATATATTAAATATATTAAAACTGCCTCCCCAAACAGAAGTCTATCGTGGGTAGAATTTTATTCAGTGCAGAAGGGAGAGGGAAGAGGTTACAGGGGGACACAGTGAGTTCCCACAGGGTGCTGACCTGGTCTTACTTTCTTTAGTTTCCAAGGGGGTCTTCTGCCTCAGGGTGATGTGCTTTCAACAGATGTTGAAATGGGCTTTCTGATTGCTTGTTACTGATAGCAATTCCCTATGCCATCAACAGTGTCCTGACTGATTTTGGTCATTTTGTGGGGCATCAAGCTGTGGCATCAAGCATCTTGCCAGCTTAGTACTTGTCCTCACTATCGCTTCTCCTGCTGAACTTGCTCTCCTAGGGGCTCTTGTCTCAACTCCCAGTTCTCCACACCCTGCATTCTGTTTTGAGTATACCTCAGTTATTCACAATTACAGTGAATAAATCAGCACACTGAAATACAAACTGAAAAACAAATATATATTTTAAAATATTTTCTATTCAGTAATTTCATATACATCATACTGGCTGGTTTTGTGTGCCAACTTAACACAAAACAGAGTCATCAGAGAGGAAGGAGTCTAAGCTGAGAAAATCCCTCCATGAGATCAGGCTATAAGGCATTTTCTTAATTAGTGATCAATGGGGGAGGGCCCTGCTCATTGTGGGTGGTGCTATCCCTGGGCTGGTGGTCCTGGATTCTCTAAGAAAGCAGGCTGAGCAAGCCATGTGGAGCAAGGCAGTAAGCAGCACCCCTCCATGGCCTCTGCATCAGCTCCTGCCTCCAGGTTCCTGCCTTGCTTGACTTCCCTCAGTGATGAACAACAATGCTGAAGTGTAAGCCTAATAAACCCTTTCCTCCCCAAGTTGCTTTTGGGATCTGGTGTGTTTCATCACAGCAATAGAAACCCTAAGACACACAGATAGAATGTACTTTAATGATATGTACCTCCATTCCTCTCAGTTATCTCCCTCCTACTGTCTATGGAATGCTTTATCTTCCTGATACCCTAAATCTCACCTTTCTCCTGCCTTTTTAGAAAATTAACTAGGGTTACTTACATGCACACAATTTTAGAGTTATTTACTGGATAACATAAAGTGGTTACACTCCTGAGGAAAAAGGGTTTCTCCTTTCCCAGTTCCCACCACTACCCAGAGGTCTTCAACTAGGAGTGGAACCTCCTATACTCCACCCCCATCTATGTTTGAAAGTCAACAGCATCCATCTTGTGCAGGTAGCCATAAAGACAGTGAGTTTGTGTGTGCCATGGCAATGCTATGTCCAAAGACAGAATTTTCCTCTCCATCCTATGGTTCTTATGTTCTTACCACCCCCTCCTCCACCATGTCTCCTGAGCTGAGCCTTGGGGAGGGTGGATATAAAAGTCCCACCAGGTTTGAGTACTCAATAGTCACTTATTCTCAACACTTGAACAAATTCTGAGTCTCTGCATTAACTGCTGACCACTGCAAAAAGAAGTTTGTCTGACTAAGACTGACAACAGCACCAAACTACGGCTATAAACACAAATAATTAGAAGGCAGTTTGGTAACACATCCATTTAGCAAAACCACAGTAGTATATCCTCCCCTGGAGCCCATCACCTTCCTAACCTTGGGTTTTTGGTCAGGTTACAGTACTAGCTATGAATTCCCTCCTGTAAAATGGGCTTCAAATTGAACCAAAAGTGGTTGTTATTACCATAACATGCATGCCACTATTGTCCAGTGGCTTCAACTTGCCTGGCAGATCATTATTGTAGCACACAGTGTCCACTGCAGGGTAAAACAGTCTGCACAGCACCTTCCCACCTGACAAAAACACCCAGCAGGGAGAAAACTCCAAGCCCTGTTCCAAATAGATCTCTCTATGCATCACGACAAGTGCATGTGGTATCTTCGGCAACAGGATCTTCCCATCTAGTTCTAGGGGACAGCCAAGAACAAGGGCACTAACTGTGTTGTTTAGAGGCTTCTGGGGTCTTCCTGACCAACAACTCACGGTGGGTAGTCTATGCCTGAGATTTCATTTGCCATCCCATGGCTTATGTAAACACTATTATCCACCTGTGCAGTGTACCTTCATTCAGACTCTTTTTTTCTTTTAAATTGTGTTTTTAACTTATAAGATAATAGATTTCTATATGACTTTTTCATAAATCCTTCATTTTTGTTGATACCCCCTCATCGTCGCTCTTCCCCATCACCTCACCCCACCCTGTTTACACCTTTCCACCCCTAGTGTTCACCCTTTCTTCCTATCACATGTGTTTTACTATCCCCCCAAGACCACTTCTTTATCCCTCACCTTTAATGGATCTTTTTCTTATTACCTGGCCTCTTCCTTCTGACAAATAGGCATAAATTTGAAAATTTAAAGTAGGCTCTCTAGATAAGAGAAAATACATGGTGCTTGGGCTACCCCTACTTAATATAACATTTTCTAGTTCTATTCATTTGATGTAGGAGGTCCTTTTGTCTTGGTTAATGAATAAAGAAACTGCCTTGGCCTGTTGATAGGACATAACTTAGGTGGACAAGACAGAACGGAATGCTGGGAGAAAGAAGGGCAGAGTAAGAGAGAGATGGCATGGATCCACCACCAGAGTCAGACACAGAACCTTGCTGGTAAGCTACAACCATGTGGCGATAAACAGACTAGTAGAAACAAGTTAAATTATGATGTAAGAGTCAGCCAGTAAGAAGGGCCAAGCAGTGATTTAATTAATACAGTTTTGGTGTGATTATTTCGGGTCTAAGCTAGCCAGGCAGCCGGGACAAACAACATTCATTTTCCTGCATATTTCGTATTTTTGTTTTTCTTTATCACTAAATATAATCTCATTGTTGTTTTAACTTCATCACAGATGTTGTGCCTTAATCTACTATTTCAGCTAGCAATCGCAACTCCACAGTTACCCAGCTGCTTCTCTAGAAGCAGCCTAGCCAATCAGGCTGTAGCCTGGTTGGAATTCTGTTCCTGCAAGCACCAGCTCTATCACTGCCACTAAAGGTAGTTTTAACTAAATGTGTCTTCTATTTATAAACAAAACTCAAGATTCAAAGGTTGGGGTAAAAACCTGTTAGCTCAGAGAGGCTGAGTCACAATTAGCTAACCTTCTCTCCTTACTGGCCTCTCCAGAAAGATCCATGCTTCTGCTTTGCTGATGTGGGATTTCCCTCTGTATGCTGTGCTTACCATTAATGAATAAAGAAACTGCTTTGGACCTATAGCAGGGCAGAGCTTAGGTAGGTGGGAAAGATGAAACTGAATGCTGGGAGAAAGGAAGCAGAGTCAGAGAGATGGCATGTGGCCCCACCAGAGACAGATGCCAGAACTTTAACCAGTAAATCCCATCCATGTGGCCATACACAGATTAATAGAAATGAATTAAATTAATATGTAAGTGTTAGCCAATAAGAAGCTAGAGCTAATGGGCCAAGCAGTGATTTAATTAATACAATTTTTGTGTGATTATTTTGGGTCTAAGCTAGCTGGGAGGCTGGAAACCAACAAGCAGCCTCCTCCAAAAAATTGGTGCCCAACATTGGCATACCAACATGGTAGACTAAATCCATGTAAAACCTGAGAGGGCGTGGAAATGAACTCTAAACACACACACACACACATACAAAGTTTAGCCACATTTTTTTTCAGCTGGTGGCTTGCCCAAACAGCTCCTTTAAGAGAGGTTTTTCTGATTCCGCAGTAGCAGCAAAAAGCTGTGTCATATTGAAATGCTGGCTTTCTGGGCCATCCTGCCAGTGCAAATTCTGACTCTTTCAGGCAAGAGGTCTGGCTATAGAACATTTGAATGAGGTTGGTGAGCAGACTGCTACAGCTTGCTTAATAAATAGCGGCTTAGACTGGTTGTGTGCTTGAGAACAGGGCTGTGTGCATGACTCTCAAAGGCAGTAAAAAGCTCTGCCATGCTGGACTGTGTGGAGCAAGCAATCAGTACTATATACACCATAGTAATGCCGCAGCTTAAGTTTTTAAGAAGTGCTTAGCATTTTAAGAAGTGTTTCTGGACAGTAAAGAATTACAGATCCACAATAGGACAGATTCAGACATAAAAGACCTCTAAATGGGTCACAGTGTTGGATAAATGTATGTAGAGTTAGGAGAGAGAAGAAAAAGAGAATAGAGAGTTATAAAAAGAAGTAAATGGTTTTTAAAAAATAAAACAAAGTCTTTAAAGAGACAGAGTACAGACAGTCATAGATTAAAGGAGTAAAGGAAAATAAGTCACATAAAGATGGGAAATTCATGGAGAGTCTGGATTATATATATTATTGTGTTTTCTTTGAATTTTTTTTGACTGTGAAGGCATTAAGTAACCAACATACATACTTTAAAGGTATCCTGACTTCAGAATTTAAGTCTAAGGATATGTTGGAAAAGAGATTCTTTTGTTTCCACAGCCTATGGAATTATTCCAGATTAATGTGGTTTGATAGACCAAGAGCTCCTGAAAGGTCACTTTGAATACCCCTCAAAAAATTACTTCACCCAATAAACAGCAGAAAGAAGTTTGGACAGAACTACACCCATATTCCCAAATATTGTCTATAATAGGTGTTTATTTACATTTAAAGAGGGATATGCTATAGAAATTTGCATTGGTATGTAACTTGGTTTATTGATACAAAAGGTCAAGTTTGTTATATATATTTCTACTCTTGATTGAGGTATTGTATTTGTGAAATTCATTTAAAAATTTGATTTATAATTAAGAAATATAGGTTAATATATAATCAATTATAATAGTCAAGTGTGTAGTCATGTTAGGTTTTCTAGATATATAAAGATATATTTCAGTTAGATAGGTATTCTTCAACTCTTTCAGAGACCTTCAGAATATGGCATTTAAAATGTTTAAGAACTTAGGACTTTTCATGACAATGAGACATGTCTGCTTCTGGCAGCACCAATTACTTTGGGAGGAAGATGGGCATCGAAGAGGCTCTTTATGGAGTTGGTTAGCCATTTTGGAAAAGAGCTCCTCTTGCCTGGACTGCTTGACTGAACATGCAGGACCCACAGAGAAATGACTGCTGAACTTGCCTAAAGGTGAGATGATCCTTCAGGGTTTCTGCTACATGAAAGAGTCTGCCAAACATTCTGCAAGACACAAAAAAATGTGATGAACAAGCTGCCAATATAGGTTGAACTGTCTTTGAAATTTCCTGTTTCATGGAAAAGTCTGCTGTATACTATGGGCCTATGAGCTGAAGATTAGGTGCCCCAATGGTACAGAAGAACTTTGGGTGACTATCTAGGCAGCAAGATGTCTCTGTCAATTCCAGAGTTTTGTAAGTTGCTTACAATGAACTTCCTGTTTACTTAGGTAATATTATATCCTTCTGGAGTCTTTGATGGAGTTGAAGAATTTATAGTTATAGTTTTTCTTAGTTATAACAAAAGATAAAGTAGATATAAATATTGTAACTGTAATTCTTGCTTGATAACTGTCTTGTTATATGTAATTTTACTATGTTAAAGTTAAAACCTTCCTTTTTTATTTAAACAGAAAAGGGAAGGTGATGTGGGATTTACCTCTGTATGCTGTGCTTACCGTTAATGAATAAAGAAACTGTTTTGGACCTATAGCAAGGCAGAACTTATGTAGGTGGAGAAGATGAAACAGAATGCTGGGAGAAAGGAGGCAGAGTCAGAGAGATGCCATGTGACCCCACCGGAGACAGATGCCAGAACTTTAGCTGGTAAGCCACAGCCATGCGGCCATATACAGATTAATAGAAATGGGTTAAATTAATTTGTAAGAGTTAACCAATAAGAAGCTAGAGACAATGGGCCAAGCAGTGACTTAATTAATACAATTTCTGTGTGATTATTTTGGGTCTAAAGTAACAGGGATGCTGGGAACCAACAAGCAGCCTCCTCCAACACTTTGTCAAATCAGAAAAACCTGTGCCATTCCAAAACCCTCCCTACTACTTCCTGTGTCTCTCTATCTCTCCCAGATGCCCTCTCATATCCTAATATTACTTTCTTCAACTAGTTGCTAACTCTACCTCCTGACTCAAGGTTAGTTGAATTTAATTGATGCAAATACAAACTCAGGATTCACAGTGTGATTGAATATTGTGTGTATGTACCACATTTTCATTATTACTCATAAGTTGATGGATCTTGCTGGATCTCAAGAGTGGTTTCCATGTTCTAGCTATTGTGAATAGAGTGAATAGCAATGAGCATGGGTGTATAGGTCTCTCTGCTGTGGGATCTGGAGTCCTTTGAGTGTATGCCCAGGACCGACACAGCTGGATCACATGAAAGCTCTGTTCTTAGTTTTTGAGGAACTCTACCCTGATTTCTAGAGTAAACTCCCACTAGTTATATTAGTGTATTGGGCAGTGAGTTGCAACTTTTGGATTTTAGAGGGGACACATGCAAACAATTGCAAACTGTATACCTTGCCCATTTGTTTGCTTATTTGAAATGGCCTTACCATGTGGCTCAATTTGGGATGGAAATCTCAATCCTTCTGCCTCAGTCTCCCATGTGCCAGTATTCCAGGTGTGTGTGTTACAGTGTCCAGTGCCTTTTTTGACATCTTTACCTTCTTTTTATGTTGTTGATTATTTTGGTTTATAGATAAGGATGTTAGTCCTTATTGGTCTCTTTTTGTTAAAGGGTGGGACAATGAAACAGATTCACATGTAGTCCAGGCTGGCCTCACACTCCCTATGTAGTTCCTCTTATCTCCACCTCCAAAGTGAAGGGATTAAAACATGCACCATGACACCTAGGTTCCTCGAGAGTCTTATAATTGTGTGTGTGTGTGTGTGTGTGTGTGTGCGTGTGTTTACTAGGGATTAAACCCAGAACATCATGCATCAGAGGCAAGGATACTACTAATGAGCTACATTCCCAGCTAAGTTCAGTTTCTCTTTTTTCATCTCCAAATCCATGCCAATGTGTATGCAGAGGCCAGAAGAGAATACAGGTTCTCATCAATGACTCTCCACCTTACTGCATCATCACAGGGCTTCCCACTGAACTGGAAGATCATCATTTCAGACAGACTTGCCGGCCAAGAAGAAAGTTCTTGGGATCAAATTGCCTCTACCACCCAAAGAACATACAGTCATGCTTGCTTTTTATGTGATTGATGGGGATTCAAATTCAAAAGCTTATCATGCTTATGAGGCAAATGTTCTTGCCTACTGAACCATTCAACCCCAGCCACCAGATTCCCTAATGTTTACCTTTCTCTCAACTTCTTAAAACATGAAAGTCTTCTCTGTACCCCGAACTTTTCTCACTCTGACCTTCACATCTGTCTCTTCATGTTCTTGGGCTTAGCAGAAAATGGTGTAAAGACAGAGAGGGACAAAACTCCTCCTAACTCCTGAATTACAAGGAGTGCCAGTTACGTTGTGTGCAGGTCCCCAAAACTTAAGGCCCTGCTCTCTAACTTGTCTTTGAACAAGGCTAGCTCAGAGTTGAAACTATGGTTTAGGATTGACTCACTGAAACTACAAATTAGGAATTGTTGATGTCTCAAATCAGGTGCATAATCAATGAAGCCAGAAGCAGGGTCAAATTCCGTGAGAAGGTCTGAAGCCACCCTGTCCTCACAAGTTGGTGTACAATTTGTTTAATGATTAAAATGAAGTAGATTTATCTTTTCCAACTGAACTTTGTGTGAACTGATTTTCCTCAAACTCGTTCTTACTCATTTGATGTGAGATACAATGATTGAGGCCGCTAGTGTGACAAACAGAGAGATCCAGACTCTGATGTTGACTGTGGAGTTTTCCAAGTTGATGACCTCAGCTTTTTATAGATATTTTTGCACCTCAGAAAGGCATCAACAATCATTTTTTAAAAAAGAAAAAAAACCCACCAAACTTATTTTTTCGAAAGACAAACACACAATCCCACATACATGGAAAGACTTAGAAAGATGAACTCATAGGTGAAGAAAATGGGCTGGCAGTGGCCCGAGACTGGGAGAGGAGAGTATTGGCCAAAGGATCAGAATATCAGGTTTGCCAGAGACATAAACAGATCTATTGTACAACACGGAGGCTGTGGTTAATAACAAGGTATCATATTCTAGAAAACTACTAAGATTCAGAGTGTTCTCACATAAAATCCTTTGTGACACAATATTATCTAATTTCCCTGATTTAGCCATTCTACAACATATAATATGTCAAAACATTGTGCTGTGCTGCACACCTTAAATATATCTGGTTGCTATTTGTCAATTTAAAAAGAGGTCTTACGTAGGAGAGAAAGTAGAATGCATGTTCTATGAACACAGAAGTAGGGCTCCTAGAATGATGACCAGGGGAATGGGTTAGGGAGAGGGAAGGGCTGGGTAATGACAGAAGACCAACCAAAACCGAGTGTCTATGAAAGTGCTGCACAGATCCCTTTATGGTGAGGGCTAATTACATCGATTTTCAGTCTAAACATAAAAATGTGGCAAATATCATTTTAAAAATACAAGATATCAGAAGATACCATGGTCCTACTTCAAGGGGTGGGTGGGCTACAGGGAGGTGCTCACCGAGAGACCAAGATATCAGGTCTCAGCTCCCAGAGAAGACACTGATCACAGTGACAAAAAAAGATGAAGAGCCTCAAGTCGTGACATATGTAGATGTATGTATATATATATATACATATCATTATGCATATATCATATGTCATATATGTATGTAACAACAATTAATGAGAAAAGAGGACGTGAATTGAAAGAGAGCAAGGGTGCATGGGTGGGTTTGGATGGAGGAAAGGGAATGGGAGGAAGTGACACCATTATATTATCATCTCAAAAAGAAAAGAAAAAAATGGGAGTGGGGGGAGGAAGAGACAGCTGAAGGACTCATAGAAGTTAAAGCAGAAACAAAGGCCGCCAGAGCTGATGAAGACCCACCTGCAGGTGATGAGAATCATGTATGGGAAACCAGCTACCCAGTCCTCCAGTGAAAGCTGTTCCGGTCAAACAGTAAGCTCAAACACAAAGGAAACAGATGAAGAATGAAGTAAATGAAGAGAATTCAGAACTCACGGAGCCAAGTAAGGAACTGTCATCTCCTTATTTCTGACAGCGAAGGTGAAAATGCAAACACTTTGGATTGGTTTTCTTTGACAGCAATGAGGTCTTTTTTTAAAAAATAATAATTCCCTGTGTTTCTAAAAGTAACATTTACCTGCCATGTACAGGTTCCTTACAGGAAACCAAGAAAATGGAAAAACCCATTCATGAAATGAGACCTGTCCCCATCCACTGCTGGCCCACTGGCTGGAAGTACTAGACTCGGCTGTTAGTGGTTTGTTATTTCCATGTTTGGGTATGTATATATGTAAATTATATACATATATTTTTTAAAACTTGGATTATTAGAAAAATACAAATCAATTCTTCCAGGCTGTTTCCATGCTGTGTGTTCATCAAACCATCTCTGCATGCATTCCGCCACATATCCTGTGATTTTCCTGGCCAAGGGTGAACAACCAGACAGAAAGGGGCTGGACCTTCTCTCCCCTGCACACAGTTTCGGCCAACACCCCCACACTTGTCCCTAATCCTTGTCATAACCATGAAATCCGGAAAGCAAACGTTTTCCTTCTCTGACCACAGCCTTTTGTTCTCCAGGCTCACTAGCCACCTGGCTACCATCAGCCTGGGGGCATCGGTGGTGAAGTGCTCTGGTTGGCCAGGTCATGGTTGGTTAATGAACCAAGGAATGCAAAGGAAATAAAAGGTGAAATGTCTCTCTTATTGAGGTACACTTGTTCTTGCCTAGTTCTGAAGTTATGGGGTTTAGGATAATAGGGTATGGGTTTAAGAATCATAAGTGTTTAGGGAAAATTTCTAGTGTGTCATAAAAAAAACAGAAATAAAAAAATTAAACAATAAAACAAAACCTCAGACAGCAGACAGGGCTACAAGAAACATGGAACTTACAGACACACAGGCCAGTGCAGACACAACTCTCATTAGTATAAACCCCAAAGTAAACTGCCCTCACCTTAGCTTTCTTAAGATCTTCATTGGGAAATGGTTTGATATTTGATAGAAGCTGTGGTTGTATAACACGGTGAACGTATTAAATGCCACTGAACTTTCCTCCAGGAACGTTTAGTTCCTATGTTATGTCATCTCAATTTAAAATAAAAGGAGAGACGCTGAGGAGACAGCCCACCTGGTAAAGGGTGCGTTGTGTAAGCATGGGATCCCTGCCCCCACATCAAAAGCCAGGCATGGTGGCACACACACCTGCACCCCATTCTGTTCTATTCCTCTCCCAGTGTTGGGGTTGGGAGAGATGGATCCAGGAGGGTCCCTGAGCCTCATTAGCCACACAGGCTAGTCGAATTGGTGAGCTCTGGGTTCAGCAAAAATATCTCAGGTCTTAATGTGGAGAGTAATTGAAGAAGACACATTGACCTCTGTCCTCCACATGTGCACACATGCACACGTACACACTCAACAACAGCAGCAGCAACAACAACAACAACAATAATAATGGAAAGGCTCATATTGTACAGGATTATAGGTTTCAGGTACATTTGGGAGGAGCTTTTTTTTTTTTTGTCCTGAGAGTTTTGGGTCAGAGGGTGAGGAGCAGACAGGAAGTTAACAGATGAGATTAAAAGTGAGTAGGGGCAGGGTGGGGGAGGGGTAACCATCAAGCATCCATTCTGTTTCGCTCCTCTCATGTCTGAGACCTGGCTTGAGTGTGAAATGAGTCTACTAGAGTTTGTCTTCTCCCTTCTCCCTGGAGAACCCATTCTCCAAGAAGCATTTCCCACAGGGCTGTCCTGGGAACCCCTTCCTAAGCCTCAGTCCTAAGTGGTCCGTTATTACAAGTAATAAGAAAGAATAATAGGAACATCTAAGACTGATTCCTCTGTGTTTGCTCTGCTTCAAGATCCCTGGCAGTGACTTGGTCTGGTTTGTCAGGCTGTCCCAAGCTAAACCCATCATGCCCTGCCTCCAACCTGACCTTGTTCTGTGTCTTCAAATCTAAATGACGCACTCCCTGCTGTCACCCACATAGGCAGGATGTAAGGAAGTAACGGTGAATTGTCCCTCCTTGGCCTTTCTCCAGGCAGGTTCCATCCCCACATGCACATCAGGATACCTGAAGCACACACTCCCTCACTTGACAATCTCCACTATTATTCCATCCCAGAAAACTGAAGGATCTTCCTCAACACAAATGCGACCATCTTTTTACTCTCATTGGACATCTCTTTGGCTCCCTGTTGCTTCAAGACGAACCCCAGGCTCCTCACTACATTACCTAAAGCACCATGTGACCTGGCTTTCACGTGTGGCCCAGGCCTTGGCGTCAATACAACCTTGTATCTCTAATTTCATTCAGCCACGCATGTAGGTCCCTCGTGAATGCTGCTGCTTCTGTCTGGAACGCTATCTCCTAACTTTGTCTACTCTCCCATAAGACATTCCAACTTCTCCTTCTGGTGGCCTTCCGTAAACACACAAGGTTGAGTCCGTTGCCATTTCTGGCTTCCTACAGACAACTATGTCTTCCCTATTCAGCCTGATCCCCTGTGGCTTCCCTCCTTGTCACCATCCATTCTAACCTGTCACTGGTGACCCTTCAGTGAGGCCGGGTCCAAGGCCTGTGAACACTCCTGTATCCCCCAACACAGAACTGACACCGTTCAGTGAACACTAGTTCAAAGACTACTGAAAATGTTGACTGGCTTAAAGATGTTGGAGGCGATATTCCAGGAAGGAATCTTTGAGAGAATTTCTGAATATGTTCAGTGGAAGTAAAGAGTCTTCGGGATCTAGGACACACATGTCCCATGAAAGTGTTTCAACTCTTTGTCTTGGTCATGATTGTTGTTCCTCTCGGAGACTACAGCTCCCAGAACTCTCCTGGATTACGGACACAAGCACGCGCATGCGCAAGGACATTTCTCCCAGGAACCCTTGCGTCCCGTTAAAACCGAGAGTTGCCTCAAGCCGCGCTTTTTTTCCCTCTTCCCCCCCCCATCCTCTCGTGTCGCACACCCTGGACCTACCTGTAATCCTGTTCCCATTAAAAGGACCCACGTGGGATCCACGTGTCTGTGTGTTCTTCCACCCCTCTCCCGTGTTCGTCTCGCGTCCGTCCCTCCACACACACCCGCGTTTTTAAAAGAACAAAAATGATGTCTTATCACAGCAACAGTAACTAATACACACATGTTGCAACATGCATTCCCACAGAGACCCCAAAATGTACTCAAAATAATTCACACAGTAGAATGTGTAAACAAAGCTTGCCAGGGCAGAAGCACCTGTCATAACTTACTAGTCAAAATGATCATAACATGAAGACATCCATAAACACAGAGGACTCTTGGGGATGAAGAGGGAAGACAGACATCAAGGCAAAATCCTGGGCAGGCTCCAGCTCCATCCAGAATAGTCTGAACATCTAATAATAATCTATGCTTGCTCAAAAATTGCCCAAAGAGCACCAGCCCTCCAGGATAAACTTCCTGTTCAGAGCTTCAGGGGTGGAAGGACAGTAATGTTTGACTTCAGTATAGAAGTATTGGGGAGGGAGGTTTCTCAGACACCCTCCTCTGGTCCTGAAGGCACTCACAACAAGACAGGTTATTGCTATAGTTCTGCCTTTCCCCCATAACTAGATGTTAGGACCCTGTTGCTGAAGACAACACCAATTTTGGCTGCAGGACATAGAGAGATCAATCTTGAACTGACCAGGAAATTGTCTCCTTGCCAGCTAACTTTCATAGTGCTAGAAGGTGTGGGGCAGAGAATTCTGGGGGAGAACACCTGACAATGGCCTTACACTGCTAGACCCTCTATGCTACAATGAAAACCAGAAATTTCAAAAGGCAAATTGAGGCTTAAAGTAACATCAATCCATCTCCTTTTTCTTATAGATTAATAAGCTGTGATAACACTTGGATAAAACAGCTAATATTTGTTGGTTTTATGTGTTAACTCATACATTACTACCAAGAGGTACATAAACTCAGTCCTTGAACCCCTAAAAACTCATGTTGTCAATGAAGTCAGCTCTTCAAGGACACACAACAGAGAGGAATTTAGGGAGACTGACTGTATTATGAGGTGGTGGAGGGTGGTGCTGCCCAGCTCAGGGTTCCATTTTGTGCCTTACCCTTGCTCTCAATCACTCAACCAGAAAGGGTAACTGAGGCCCATCAAAGGGGAATTTTGGGTCACCACTAACTCTGGAAGCCTGTCTTGAGGTACTGCCACTTGCACATGTCTCTCCCAGGTGACTGTAGGCACCCATCCCTCGTTCGCGTGCCCGTGTCTCTCCCACGTGACTTCAGCTTCTGCTCTAACATTCATGTGCCCACAAAAATCAATAAGAGCAAATACACCTGATCTCTCTTGAGCTCTTTAAGCTCAGCTCCCATTCTGGCCCTCCCACCCCCACTCCCTGTACAGATCATGGGAGCCTGCCTGAACACTTGGGGTCCTTCCTGGTGCCACCCTCCAAATTGTTCCCTTTCTCCTATTCAAGTGGAAGCGGGGGGAGGGGGGAAGGAGAGGTCCAGGCTCAGGCTGGTGCAGGTGCAGGCTGGTAATAAGGATAAAGGAGAGACTGCCACCTGCCAAGCCTAGGCTAATCCCATTCCCTGCCTCTTTCTCCTCCAAAATCAACAAACAGCTTTCTTCTCTGCCTTCTTCTCTGCCCTTGGTTTCTCTCCCACAGCTCTCAGAGTCCAACAGCCTAGAATGAGATGAGCAACATGCCAGTCAATCATCCACCTCCACCTGTCCAAAGCTAGGGCACCACCATGAATGGTCAATACATCAAAGCCTGCCAGCGTCCACCAGAGTTTCCTCCCAGGGTCTAGCTGAGGTCAATCTCATCAAGTACCTCGTGTTTATGTCAGAACCCACTGGAAGCAAATCCAGAGCCTGTATGATGCTGCTCTTATGCCTTCAATTCAGGCAATTCCAGTGACAACTTACCTCCACTCTCAAGGTCCCTCTTAGCCTAAGAGTTGATTCTACTAAAATCCCCTTGGTGCTAAGTTCAATGCTAACTTCTTTCTGCCCTTACTGCTTCCTGGGGACAATCTCAATGCCAACCCTATCCTCCTCCCTCCTGGTCTGCTTGATACTGACATAGCAACTGCTGGTGTCTTTTCTTTTGTCCAGTGCAGATCTCAATCTCAGCACCCACCCTGTCCCCAGTTGACTCCCAGAATGAGCTGGGCCAGGCAACGAAGAGAAAAAAGCAAGTAGAATTACAACTCCTTTGTGATCTTGGCAATCTCAGTGAGGTTGGGGTCACCACAACTCTATAATGACTAACATTCTGCAGATGTAATGCATATAATCTTCCTGAGGTACAGGTTTATCAAAAGGTAACAACCCTAATTATTCTAAACAATTTTCAGTGTGGGAGAACTGTGGACTATTCCCTTCTCTGTGGCTACCCTTAGCATCCCAGGGTCCTCTTCTGTTCCCCATGCTGGATGTTTACCTAAGTCCCTCCTCCTGCTAATAACAAACCCTGGCAATGCAGGCATCAGTCCGCTTACCACACACCCCAGTTATTACCCGCTCCGTGTTCTCCTTCCACTGGCTGGGAAAAGAAGTCTAGAAAGAGAAAGCTGAAAATGTAGGCTAAGGAAGATTTTGATGGCTTTGGCTTGCAGGCTTTTCACGTATGTGGCCCCCGTGCCACCCTGTGTCCTATTCTCAGTGCATCCATATATAAAATAGGGAACTTTTGTAAATTACAACAGCCATGAGCCAGTGAACCTGGAGGCCTTTCCTAAGAATCTGGATAGGAATGGGGGGTGCTTTTGTAAATTAGAACTTCTCTACTGTTTTGGTGGTTGTTATAATCATTCCTCAAGAAATAGACAGACCCTCTGATGACTGTGACCCTCAGATATTGTCTCTAGTACTGTTCAAGTTTCCTTTGAAATAGGACTCTGCTCTTCCCCACCTTTTCCAGATCCTATGTTTCTATTCTAGACTCGGGTATTTCCTTAATGGTTCTGGATATCAAGAGATAGCCTAGGGTCAAAACCAAAGTATATCCACACCTAGGTACAGGTGTTGACTCCAAGATCCTGCTGGAATTTCCATCTGCTTCTCCCTTATCCATTCTGGCCTCGAGATCCACCACTCATAGCCCTAAAGTCTCCCCTTTCTTAAATCCAGGACTCTCTTCATTGGGCTCCTAGATTGGGGGTAGTGGTACAGGCCTATAATCCAGCACTCAGGAGGCAGAGACAGATAGATTTCTGTGATCTACATATTGATCTTCAGGCCAGTCAGGTTTACATAGTGAGAACTTGTCTCAGACAAGGAAGAAAATGAACTTTCAAATTCATAGACATACATTCTGTTTCAAGGCAATGAGAACTCACACCCAGAGCTCAGAAGGGTCTCCAATACAAATGTCATGAAGGATTCAGTTCTGGCTTCTGTCTACTGTCCCTTTTTTCTGTAACACAGAGCCCTGGAGTACTTCCTCCTCAGATGTCACAAATTCAGTTCACTCCCTGTTAATCCCTCATGGGCCCTCCTCCTCCTCCTCGATTCTTGGCTGTGTCTCAAGCTAGATGCATGATGGGGGGTAGTAGTCTGGAGGTAAAATGAGACAGTTGCATAATCAAGGCCAAAGGCCACCTTCCACCTCAGGATGTATAAAAGCTATCTACTTCGGCCATCACCATCTGTCTGTCACCCTCATCGCCACCATGCTGGCCTCGGGACTGCTCCTGGTGACTGTGCTGGCCTTCCTCATCGTCCTGGTCTTCATGTCTGTCTGGAAGCAGAGGAAATTTTCAGGGAAGCTGCCTCCAGGACCCACCCCACTGCCCTTCATCGGGAACTACCTTCAGCTGAACACAGAGCAGATGTACAACTCCCTCATGAAGGTGCCACTGGGCAGGGCGAAGGGTAGAATGGGGGCATGGAGGATGCCCAGTTTTGATAAAGTCTTTGTGGTAGAGTATTGACATTCGAGGGTGTAATTTTAGGCTGGTAGAATTGTAAAGAGTCAGCAACCAACTCCTAGGCGTGTGAGACCACATCTTGGGGCATCCCATCTGACAGCTGTTAGAACTCCAGAGAAATGAATCCCAGACCTGTCATCAAGGTGTGATCTCTTTCCTCTAACTTTGCTCATCCTCCTCCATCAGATCAGTGAACGCTATGGTCCCGTGTTCACCATCTACCTGGGGCCTCGCCGAATTGTGGTACTATGTGGACAGGAAGCAGTCAAGGAGGCTCTGGTGGATCAAGCTGAGGAATTCAGTGGGCGTGGCGAACAGGCCACCTTTGACTGGCTCTTCAAAGGCTATGGTGAGGGGGGCAAGATGCAGGGGAATGTGGCAGGGAACAATTAGAAGGCATCAGTTTCCCTGCCTCCTCCCTGACTCTTCCATCTGCATCGCTGCCTCCTGCTGGGTCAGTTCTAGGACCCATCGCATCCTAATCTTCCTGTCTCTCTCTGCCTGTGTCTCCTGACCCCTCCCCCACACATGCCACCCACACCTCCTCTTGCACCTTGAGATTTCTCTATCTGAATCCTGCACCTCTAACAGGCTTTCCCCCCACCTTACACCATTCCTCTTAGCTTCTGTGATGATCTCTCTTCTCCTCTGCTGTCTTCTTCCACTGTCAGAGCATCACAGAAATCTGTTCCCAACCCCACTATCCAAGCAGCAATCTCGTTTCTTCCCAGACTTTCTTTGTCCCTCTCTGCTTATTTCCCTCTCTTCCCTTCCTCAATTATAAATCTTTCACAACTGTATCCACCCCCAAATCTCCACAGTCTCCCTTCTCTAGCCTCTGCCCTGTCCCTCTGTCTCTGCACCTCTGGCATCTGTCCTCCTTCTTGCTACTGTCCTCTAACTCGCTCCTGGGGAACAGCGCATGGGTGGTCAGTAGTCAGCCACATCCCTCTTCTCTGACCTCTCCCCGCCGCTTACTCTCCTTTCCAGGCGTTGCCTTCAGCAGCGGGGAGCGCGCTAAGCAGCTGCGGCGCTTCTCCATCGCCACACTGCGGGACTTCGGTGTGGGCAAGCGTGGCATCGAGGAGCGCATCCAAGAGGAGGCAGGCTTTCTCCTGGATTCATTCCGGAAGACAAATGGTAAGCAGAGCTCCGCGAGTTCCCAGGACTGAACAAGGGGAAGACACCCTTGGAAAAACAGTACCAAGATCAAGGATGGGAACTAAGCTAGGGAAGAGCGTCCTGGTCCCGCTGTCCGGTTTTGGCGGAGTTAGCGGACTCAGCCAGGCAGCCAATGCTCATTTTGAATTCTCTGATACAAAGTATCTGTTGCTATTACCCGGTGGAAGCCCTTTTCCTGGATCCAATATCTCTCTCTCCGTCCTCCTCCTTATCTACAGGTGCTCTCATTGACCCTACCTTCTACCTGAGCAGAACAGTTTCCAACGTCATTAGCTCCATCGTTTTCGGGGACCGCTTTGACTATGAGGACAAAGAGTTCTTGTCATTGCTGAGGATGATGCTGGGAAGCTTCCAGTTCACAGCTACCTCCACCGGGCAGGTAACCTGTTTCACCTTGTCCTACCACCCCCACACCACAGCTGCCAGCTCACTCCAAAAACTGCCAGCCTCCTACCAGCAGGTACCTTCAAAGCAGCCCAGCAATTGCGCCTGAACCGATGTCAATACAGTCTCTACAGCTGCGCCTGAAATCAGAGCCAGCAGTACACACATTACACACGGAGGGGGGTGTGATGAGAAGAGGAGGAGAGAGGGGAAACGCTATCTCAGCAGGGCGGACATTACCATGACAATTCATTTTACTCTCTAACCAAGGTCGCTACAGGGAGCCATGCGGAATGCACTAGCCCCCTTCAGTTCCCGAGTGCCTGATGCTGCAAAATCCAGGTCACTCAAATCATGCGCCATCTGCAAAATGTACAGAGCCAGTCCGCTGAACTTTATAGATGAGTGTTCTTTACTCAGCCACGGAAATGCCTAAACCCCTGCATCTCTAAGCATAATTTCTGCACAGACTGTCCCTCAAACACCCCGGTTAAGGGTCCTCCTGCACAGCTCACTCACACATCTAAGTGGGGTCCTCCTTGCAGCAGTTTTAATAGCAATGCAGGTGAACATGAGAATATCCCCCACTACTTTAAAATATCTATTTTTAAATTTTTGGACAAGCATATATTGTGTACTGAGCCTATTCACCCCATATCCCCACCTTCCCTTTTCTCACACCTCCTCCTCCTTTAGTCCTCTTTGTCCCCGAGACAGTTTTCTTCTCATTCCAAGTGATACACATGCACACATATATGCATAGATATGTACACACACGATTTACTGTATGTATACCACAAATGAAAAAAATACATGAGTTCTCTCTCTAAGACTGCTTAAATTTGCTTAACACAGCTATCTCCAGTTGGACCCACTTTCCTGAAAATGCCATAGCTTTGTTTTAATGGCTGAAGAATAATTCAGTTGTCTATATGGATCACACTTTCCTTCTCCATTATGGTGCTTTTGGACAGTTAGGTTGATTGCATAGTTTAGCTATTGTGACTATCCAGAACTCCCTGAATGTTGGAAAGCCTGTTAGAACTCACCAATCCAAACCCCATTAGTGTATGAACAGCTGTCCCCAGCTGAAGTCACCAATCTCCTAAACATCTACATAGGTAACTCCTACCCAATGTCTGGATGCCTCCCACCCCAGTCTCACCTGAACACCCCAAACCTGCATGTGTTTCCAAATCCATTTCACTTAAAACCTTGGACAATAGCCCTCAGGCTTAAGCTGTAAGAATTCTGTTGCCACACAACTCCACCTGGTGCCTAAACTCCTAGATAGGTGATGTGAGCATCTCTTATCCTAAGACAGATGCCACATTTATTGGGTTTTGTCTAGTGACAGCTGCCTTGGTTTCTCATCCCCTTCCCACCATCAGCTCTACGAAATGTTCTCTTCAGTGATGAAGCACCTGCCAGGGCCACAGCAACAGGCCTTTAAGGAACTGCAGGGGCTGGAGGACTTCATAACCAAGAAGGTGGAACAGAACCAGAGCACCCTGGATCCCAATTCCCCAAGGGACTTCATTGACTCCTTCCTCATCCGCATGCGGGAGGTAAACCCAGAAGCCAGGGAGCATGATGGGAGGAACAAAGTCAAGTAGGGGTGAAATCAGGGACAGGGACGAGGGAGTTGAGGACCACTCATGGGTCCCCTCGCTATAATCCTCATTCAACATCACTGTTCCATCTGCTACCCCTTGTTCTCAGTAGAGTGTACAGGTTGAGAGAGCAGCCAGTGCACAAGGCTGCCATGTTCCGGGCATTGTTTTAAAGGCTTAGTTTTATTCATGTGTTTAGTACCCACAACTCTTGAGCGAGGTTTTGTTTTGCCTCCCATTCTACAGATGAGGAGGCTGCAGCCTGTGAATACAGGGGACCTTCTGATATCAGAGCAAGGAGGCCAGGAATCCTACCTCACTGACTCGGGCTGGTGCTTTCAGCTAACATACCATTTGCCTTTGCCAGTCCTCATGGTCATTTACACCTGTGTGACCTGAGCTTTATTGGGATCTTCTACCTGTTCGGAACAGATATAAAGATTTTGCCATTGTTGGTTTTGAGACATCTTTCTATGTAGACCTGACTGGCCTGAAATTTGCTGTGTAAGCCAGGCTAGCCTCAAACCTGTGGCGGTCCTCCTGGGCCTGCTTTCTGGAGGCTGGGATTACCAGTGTGTGGTGTCTGACCAAGATGAAACTTCCTGTACTCTGAAGTACAAAGGACTGAGAGGTGGAATTCCTCTAGGGAATATTAAGGATTATAATTAAGAAATAAGATCCTGTTGCCTAAAACTCATTGTCTGAGGGCTGGAGAAGTGGCTCAGTGGTTATGAGCACTGACTGCTCTTCCAGATGACCTGGGTTCAACTCCCGGCACCCACATGACAGCTCACAGCTGTCTGTAACTCCAGTTACAGGGGACCCAACACCCTTGGCAAAACACCAATGCAAATTAAATAAAAACTGACAACTAAATTGGTCATTAAAGATCAGACGATCTACTAAGTCCTGAATGACAGAAGAGCTCTGGATTAGGGCACTGCATCTCTTCCAAAGGTCTGGAAACTGGACAGAAGCCGGCATAGCCAGAATGCTCCTTCTCTCCTTAGGTCTGGGTCAAAGAGAAGTGAATTGGGGCAGGGAAAGGGGTAAAACGGAAGAGCACCAGAGCATACGAAGTGGGTTGGACTTGAATTCCTCCCTCCCTGCAGGAGAAGAAGAACCCCAATACAGAGTTCTATATGAAGAACTTAGTGCTGACTACACTGAACCTCTTCTTTGCCGGTACAGAGACTGTCAGCACCACCCTTCGCTATGGCTTTCTGTTGCTCATGAAGCACCCAGATGTGGAGGGTAAGGGTCAAAACATGCTTCTCTGATTTTCCACACTATTCCCAAGCTCTCTCAAGAAACTAGACTCTCAGATAGCTACTCCCTTCTCTGCAGAGACAGAGAGAAGCTGGTGGGCACCAGCCTCTAGTTGTTGAATCAACTGGTGTGTTGCTCAACTGAACTTCAATGGACCCACTTCCCTGTCCCCAAGACCCTGCCTAAATCTTCTTCCTCACAATTCTCACATAATTCTGGTATGACCCAGTTAACATGAACCTCGTCCAACAATGCCTATGACTCGCATGTACTGAAAATGATTGACAATGTCATGCACTGCTTCATAGCCTCCGTCCAGTTCTACACTTTTGCACTATCACCCTTAGGGTGAGGTTCTTCGACTCCTAAACACATGCCTCTTCTTCTCAGCCAAAGTCCAAGAGGAGATTGACAGGGTGATTGGCAAGAACCGGCAACCCAAATATGAGGACCGCTTCAAGATGCCCTACACGGAGGCTGTCATCCATGAGATCCAGAGATTTGGAGACATGATCCCTATGGGCCTGGCTCGCAGGGTCACCAAGGACACCAAGTTCCGGGACTTCCTTATCCCCAAGGTTCTAACTCACCCAACCTATTGTAATCTCCAGCCTTCTTCATGGCCCTGCAAACCCTCCTCCTCATTAGAAACCACCCAGCCCTCTCTCACTCTCTCAGTGACAGGCTCTCTCTGCCACCACACCCCTCCATATACAGAGTCTCCTATATCTTGAGTCTCCCCCCAGTATTTCTGAACCAGAAGTTTCAACTTCATGCCTCTCAATCATCAAATCTCAAGACATAAATTAAATTCACCTAGATCTCCTGTCAGAGACAGGAGTGACATGTCTGCCATGGATCCTGTTTAGGGGTACATAAATCCAATACCCTTCAGTTCTTGACTTGAGAGACATGAAACACATATCCTTCAACCTCCCACCACAGACCACAGACCCCATGTCAGCCATTCATCCTGTGTCCTATAACATGAGCCCCACATCTCCTGTCTCAAGGATGATGACCTCACATTCCTCAAAGCCTCCTCAACTTCCATACATTATATTTATGTCACCCCTATGGGCCAACAGGACACCCATCCAAATCTATCTTATCAATCAAACCTTCCTCCTCCACAGGGCACTGAAGTGTTTCCTATGCTGGGCTCTGTGCTGAGGGACCCCAAGTTCTTCTCCAACCCCAAAGACTTCAACCCAAATCACTTCCTGGATGACAAGGGGCAGTTTAAGAAAAGTGATGCATTTGTACCCTTTTCCATAGGTAAGAGGTCACTGTCTAGTGCCAGGCCACTGCTCACACCAACAGAGATAACTCATCCATCTTGGAAGATTCTCTTGGATCAAACCTTCAGCCAGTTGGCTGCAACTCTCATATTTTACAAACCTATGTATCTGAACCCTGGAGAAGTGATGGTCAAGCTGTAATGATAGATTAGGGGAAATGAAGTCTCAAACTAAATCAGAGGTCTCTCTCAGGTCACACAACCAGTTCTTAAGAAGATGTGGCAGAAAAAAAAAGAAGATGTGGCAGCTGCCTGTGGTGGCACTCACCTTTAATTCCAGCACTCTGGAGGCAAAAAGAGGCAGAGACTGGGAGAGCTTAGTGATTTCAAGGGCAGCCTTGTCTACAGAGTGAGTTCTAGGACAGCTGGGGCTGTTAGACAGAGAGGCCCTGTCTCAAAATATCAAAAAGAAAAAAAGAAGAAAAAGAAAAGAAGGAAGGGAGGGAGAAAGGAAGGAGGGAAGAAAGGAAAGATGTGGCTACATGGCAGCCATACTGGAGAACGCCTCTGTAGGGAAGGCAGCCCACATTTCTTATTATTATAGCCTGGTGAGGATCAACTCACCACAAGTACAAGGAAAACTGAGGCTCAGAGATTAAAGCCTTCTTTAAAGGTCTCAGCCCTTCCTCCCACAGAGAATACAGCCAAGGATTTGCTATAAGGATGACATCAAGAACTGGCTTCACCCTCCCTGTCTCTTCTCTTTAGGAAAACGGTACTGCTTCGGAGAAGGACTGGCTAGAATGGAGCTCTTTCTCTTCCTCACAAACATCCTGCAGAATTTCCGCTTCAGGTCCCCACAGGCACCCCAGGATATTGATGTGTCCCCTAGACTCGTGGGCTTTGCCACGATTCCACCAAACTACACCATGAGTTTCTTGTCCCGTTGAGCCAGCGCTGGATAAGGGTAAAGGGAAGGATGGAGACAAGGCTAGTGGGGGGTTGGGACTTAGAAAAGATCAGAGGGACAGGAGAAAGAGAGAGAGGACATGATAGACTTGCTGAAGACAGACTGCCATTTCAAAGGTAGAGCAGGAGAAAGGGGAAATTGATACTATGTTGTGAACAGTAATAACAATATAACAATAAAAGTAGACATTATTTATAGAATAAGTATTTTTGTCAAGTTTATGCTCGAGAGTCTTGTGATCATAACACTCACAAATGCCTGGGAGAGAATTCATGTCCGTTTTACTAGAGAGGCACGTTCTTGACCTTATAGTGTTTCCTTAGTCTAAGATTACTGAAGTCTCACGAATTCCAAGAGCTCAGTAATACTTGGATGAATATCTGTGTGCATTGGCCTTGGGCAGACTTTCAAATATCACCACACATCAGATAAAACAAGAGCTCAATCTGTTGCCACATCATCCTGCCCAGAGGTATTTCAGAACTTCAGATGGGCCACCAACGTGATTTCACCATCAACTCACCCACACTTTGATCTACTTTTGAAGAACTGGTTACCAGGGCATCATCACCCAAGCCTTGCTGGTTAAAGTCATTGTGTTTGATTCAGAATACATCTGAAGAACTGGAATCAGGCCTCTTAATGAGGTCCATGGTAGAGAAAGACATTTTCAGAGGTGGCCAGGAAAACTTAGGGTCAGCACACTGACATGAGTGTGTGCTGATTCATGAGTGTGTGTGTAAGTGCACATTGCAGGATTTCCTTGGGATGCACACGACCACATCTTCTGCCATGAGTTAGTTTCCAAAGGCTGACTGTTTGCTTACCAATCTGTGATCAGAGCCAATCAAGAGTTTTAGAAGCATGTGCTCCAGTGGCACTAGTATAAATCTGATGAGTGAACAGCTGAGCAATGCACAGTCTCGATGTCAGTGGATACATCAGCTGGGCCTCTTTTCTTATTTTTAGGATGTCAGTATCAAGCAGACCCAGGAGAGAGCAGGGGTATTAGGGCATCGAGATGACATCTTTGGGAACTGCATTGCAAGCCCTCCCTGGTGGCAAACTCCAATTCTACATGCTGCAGATGGTTCCGGGGGACTGATGGAGAGAGGAAGAGAGTGGGAAAAGATGGTTCAGTTGGAAAAGTGTTTGCCAAGCAATCATAATGACCTGACTTTAGATCCTCAGCACCCATCAAAAGTCAGGCCTGGTGGCACATGCTTGTCACCCTAATGCTGGGAGGAGGTTGAAGACAGCCCAGTCCAACTAGACCATGAACTCTTAATTTAATCAGAGATCCTGTCTGAAAAACAACAAAACAACAAAGTAGAGAGAGACTGGAGAAGACACGCAGTGTTGTCCTCTGGGCTCTACATGAGTGCACACACACCTGCATGCACATACAAAAATGTATACACACACAGAGGAGAGAGCGGCTCGTTCAATGTTAGCAATGAGACACACCCTTGGGGAAGGGACAGTGGCTAGCAAGTCTTTGTCTGAAAGGGAGAAAGGAAAAAAAAACTAATAAACCCTGTAATGTTGGGAAAAATGTTAGAACTCATGAAGACATGACCCATTTTACAGAGACAAGGTGTACTGTGTCCAACCATGTTCTGTTCAGTAGCAGAGAGTGCACGTCCTGCTGAAGCATGCCTGGAACATTCTTTATGATAAGCCATTTGTTAGGGTATAGAATCTTTACTTTGTTAATATTAGGGTAACCAGAGTAGCTCTGATGAACAAGGTGACATGTAGCTAGAAATCAATAGCAAAGTTAAACCACAAAAACCACAAGGATAGGGAAATTAAGAAATATGCTTGTTAATTTTTTCTTTCACTGAAGAATATAAATTATACATATTAGGGGCTGGAGACATCTTAGTGGCTGTAAGCAGAAGATGCTCTTGCAGAGGGCTTGAATTAGGTTCCCAGCGCCCATGTCCAGCAGCTCAAAGCCACCTGTATCTATAGCTCCCAGGCATCCAACATCCTCTTCTAGATAACATGGGCACTGGAGGTTTACACACATTCACACACAGAGACACACACAAATAGAAAAGATTTAAAAATAAGCCTTTTAAAGATATACACATGAATGGAGTACAACTGTTGTTTTGATTTATGTATCAATTATCCAATGGCTAAGTCACACCAACAAAAACAATGCAGACTTATATAACAGTGGTTCAAAGAAATATCATATGGTAAATCATAAAACACTTAAATAACAGAATAAAAATAAGTATGGACAAACTTACAGAATGAGCCATAGCAGAAGGTGTAGGTAAATTCATGGAATGGCTTTTAAAGAAAGCTCAGATGCTTTTTAAAATTTTCCATGGGTCAGAAAGATTCATCACACTGAGATTTTTTCTTTTTTAAATTTTATAAATCATTTCTTTTATTTTTGAGATTATAATATTTTAACACCATTTCCACCTTCCCTATCCTCCCTCCAAACCCTCACATCCACAACACCAACGAAGAAGCCATAGTCCAAAAATATAAAGAGGAGATGAAAAACTTAGCAAGGTGGGGGAAAGGAGAAGCAAGGAGGTGACTCAGCAAACAAAAAGAAAATTTCCCTCCAACCTGAGTACCTAGAAGGGGGTGACAGGAGCTCAAAGTACCTTAGAGACTGCAGGCACCCAGCTGAGCACAGACTGATGGCCATACCTTCAGGAGGGAGCCATAGTTCTCATAGCCTTTAAATCTTGCACGGGAGTTTGCTCTGAAAGCAATTTTTCTTGCATAACAAGCTGGCTTTAGGGAAGAAACAAATCATTGTCTCACCGAGTGGCGTGTGTTCAGGAGCTTCCTTGAGGTCTGTCATTAAGGACTAAACCACTCTGGGAGGCAGGGATGGGTAGGGACAGGGCTTACTGACAAGTCACAATTCTGCATCCTGCAGACAGGGCTCCAAATGGTCCCAAAAGACAGTTATGAGGGAAGTGATTGGCCGCAAACCTGCTAAGTGTCATCATAGGCATCATTGCCTGGGGGAAGGAGTATGGTCAATGGCTTCAGTTTCTGTGGGAAGTAACCATACTTGTCCCCTAAGGTCAGGTATGAAGAGGGCCTGGGCAGGGCCACGGTTCCGTTCATGGGACTCCCGAGAGTTCTGGACCACAAAGCAGAGCTTCTTTACTCTGCTCTGAGCTGTTCTGAATCATGCCACATCCTCATTCGGTTTGTGTCACCAAGGCCTCTCATTTGGGAAGTAAAGAAAGGAGAGAGTTGGGTTTTTTTGTTTTTGTTTTCCAGGGGTGGAAGGAGGAGCTCCCTTCTTATCTTCTATGACTCGTTGCAGCTAAGGGAACTTTTCTTCTTGATGGACAGACAGTAAGAGAGAAAGGAAGGTTGTATATTACAAAAGTGAAGAGAGAGACTCTGGAGACGGAAGGAGACTAGAAGTGGCAAGGAGGAGGAAAGAGAAACGAGGTTAATGAGGAATAAATACGGTCAAATGCATAATATAGTTAAAATGAATAGTCTTTATAAAGCCAGAAACTATGGGTAATTAATATACACCATCTAAAAATTCAGTAGTAAGACTGAGGAGATATTGGCAACTGATGGCTGCTGGGAAAAGAAGAGTTGGTATTCATTAAGAAGATGGCAGCAGATAGCCCAAGCATTTCCTAAGGCTTAGATCTAGCTGAAAGACAAAATATTGTCCTCAAATACAAGGCAGAGAGTTCCCTGGGGGATAAGGCTGTCTTTTCACAAGTCTCTGGGGTCTGTGAAACTGCATGCCTGCTGTCCATGTGACCTCACTCTGGAATTCTCTCAAAGGGTAAAGGCCATATTCAGCATGGCCTGGGTCTGAAAAAGCCTGGGATAAAACCAGACTCGCTGAACATAGCGGACAATGAGGACTACTGAGACCTCAAGAACAATGGCAATGGGTTTTTGATCCTACTGCACGTACTGGCTTTGTGGGAGCCTAGGCAGTTTGGATGATCACCTTACTAGACCTGGATGGAGGTGGGTGGTCCTTGGACTTCCAACAGGGCAGGTAACCCTGATTGCTCTTTGGGCTGACGAGGGAGGGGGACTTGACTGGGGGAGGGGGAAGGAAATGGGAGGCGGTGGTGGGGAAGAGACAGAAATCTTTAATAAATTTAAAAAAAGATATGAAGTCATTGCTCTGAGCAATGACACTAAGGACAGAAGCAGAAAGGGCTCAATTGGGAAGGAGGAGTTAGGACAAAAGCATAGGCTATCTGAGGCAACTCATGAAGATGCAATAGAGGGACCACCACAGCATGGGCCTGAAGATGAGGCCACCCATCTAGGTACTTCATCCTCTTACATAATGGCCACCAGCTGTTCACATATCTTATCAGGTCCCTGGGTCATCACATCAATAGTTACAGAGAAAATGCAGGAGGAGAGAGGTCCCAGGTTCATTATAGCATAGTGACTGTTCCTGGTACCCAGCTAGTGTGTTGTCTTGCTGCCCTCCCTGCTGCCCTTCCTGTTTTGAGGCAAATGTTTCAATACTAGGTAAAGAAAGGGTGATGAAGAATAGCTGGCCCAGAAAGCTTGGGTTCTGGCTGCATGTCATGACCTTCTTCTCTCTCAAACATTTGAGCTGTGCCATATCCTCATGCACGAGCATGCATACACACACACACACACATCAAATGAGAAACATCCATCAAGAACAAGAATAAGAGGAGGGACCAGAGGAACCAGAGCCATCAAGGACACCTAGAGAACACGGCCCACAGAATCAATTGATAGGGACTCATGGGGCTCACAGAGATCAGGGAGCCTATAGGGCTCTCACCTAGTTCCCCTGAGTATACATTATGGCTGAGTAGCTTGGTGTTCTTGTGAACACCTAACAGTGAGAGTGGGTGCAGTTGCTGACTCTTCTGCCTACATATGGAACCCTTTTCCTACTGGTTTGCCTTGTCCAGTCTTGATGTGATAGTGTGTTCCATCTTAATGGAGAATATTATGCTGAGTTTGGTTAATGTCCCTGAGGCCTGTTCTTTTCTGAGGGGAAATGGAGGGGGCATGGATCTGAGGGAAAGGATAGAAGGGAGGTTGGGGGGGGAAGAAGGGGAGGGAAAACGGGGGAAGGGAAAAGGAGGGGAGAGGAGTAACAACTTCGTTCAGAATGGAATATATAAAAGAATAAAAAAATTAGACTCAGAGGTATGATATAACCAACATATGAACCTTGCAAACTTCCTTAAGGGTCTGGACAGTAATCCACAGAGAATCTGTAAATTAGAAACCTTGGGTATTTAGGCCCTTTATGCCACATTAGTAGCTGCTGTTACTATTTTTGAGGCCTGGTAGATTCTAATGGTGTCCAGACATGGATAACTGAATCCACAGAAAGTCTGAGAAAGCTTGGGAAAGAATAGAGTAAAGCATGTTTTCTTGGTAGCAGCAATTTCTTAGGTCTGCTCTGCTTGCTAGAAGCAAGCAAGCGCTCTCATCTAAGAGAGGTTTCCTGACTCAGCTTTAGCTGCAAAACTTTGCAGCTCTTTTAAGAGGTCCTGCCATGAAACACTTAAACGGTGTTGATGAAAAACTGAACGTATGATTTTCGGTTTTCAGCCATAGCAGGAAAAAAAGCTGTGCTGTTTTAAAATGCTGGCGTTCTGGTCCGTCCTGCCAGGGTAAACTCTGACTCTTTCAGGCATGCAGTCTGACTGAGTGTAGTCTGTGAGCAGAATGCTGCAGCTTGCTTGTTGGCAGGGACCTTGAAACACCGTAGAGTTGTGGCAATAAAAATGGTAACTCCTCAGCCGGTAACTCCGCCATGAGGCTGGAAAGCTAAGAAATGGGCTGGATCTAGCCATCAAAGCCAAGGCTTTAATCCTAACTATATTGCTTGGTAAATTAAAGACTTATGTGGTCAGAAAAAGAGAGATATACAGTAAAGAGAGATTCAAAGAAAAATAAAACCTCTAAATGGTTTACAGTGTGTTTAAAGATATATGCAGGCTTGAAAAAAAGTTAAAATTCTTAAAGTAAAGAAAGAAAGAGAGTAGTTTGGTTGTGCTGGTACACACCTTTAATCCCAACACTTGGGAGGCAGAGGTAGATTGACCTCTGAGACTTCAAGGGGCAGAGGTAGATTGACCTCTGTGACTTCAAGGTGTGGCAGGACACACCTTTAATCCCAATGCCTGGGAGGCAGATACAGCCGGATCTCTGAGAGTTCAAGGACAGCCTGGTCTACAGAGTTATTCCAGGACAAAGATATACAGAGAACCTGTCTCAAAAAGTCAAAAAAAATAAAAGAAATAGAGGTTAAAGTAAAGCCACATA
Source organism: Neodon shergylaensis (assembly GCA_025134845.1). Classification (NCBI taxonomy): domain Eukaryota; kingdom Metazoa; phylum Chordata; class Mammalia; order Rodentia; family Cricetidae; genus Neodon; species Neodon shergylaensis. Next base: position 31,682 of record JABTXL010020460.1, read on the forward strand.
AAGATGGAAAATACACAGAGAATCTTGATACTGTATGCTATTATGCTGTCTTTGAATTGTTTGAATGCTGAGGAAGGAGCAACAGCTGTAAAAAAATATTTGTTTATAAATGCTGCTGAACTAATCCAAGATAGATATTTTGAAAATACATTGACTTCAAAATTTGGATCTAAGGTTATGATGCTTTGGAAAAGTCCTTCTTTTGTTTTCACAGAGGATGAGACCCTGTGGATTCCTTCTATCCCAATATGGTATGATGGACCACGCCCTCCTGAAAGGTTGCTGTAAACACCCTCAAAAAATTACTTCACTCAACTGGTGACTGAGATGTACCTACCACACAGGTTATACCACGAAAGACCTAAATAACAGCGTCCTCATACAGCAGGAAGCAGTTTGAAGAGAAAAAACTGTGCCCATATTCCCAAATGTTGTTTATAAATGTTCTTTTACATTTAAAGGGGGATATGATATAGATATGAATAATTTGCATTGATATGGATTTTAAGGTCAATTTTGTTATATGTATTTGTATTTCTGCTCTTGATTAAGGTATTGTGATTGTGTAGTTCATTTAAAATGTAATGTAAAATTAGGAAATATAGGTTGTTAATGGATAATCATCAATAATAGTCAAGCTTGTGGTCATGTTAGTTAGACTTTCTAGATATATGGAGATATATTTCAGTTAGAGAGGCATTCTTCATATCTTTCAAAGACTACAGAATATGGAATTTAAAATGTTTTAATAACTTAGGGCTTTTCATGACTATGAGACATGTCTGCTCCTGGCAGCACCAATCTACTTCAAGAGGAAGATGGGCATCGAAGAGGCTCCTTATGGAGTTTGATGGCCATTTGGGCAAGAAACTGCTCTTGCCTGGTCTGTTACATAAACTAGACACAGAGAACCCACAGAGAGAGGACTGCTAAACTTGCCTAAAGGTGATATGGTCTTTCAGGGTTCCTGATTCATGAAAGAGTCTGCGAGACATTCTGCAGGAAACAGCAGATTGTGACTGAACTGTCTTTGAAATTTCCTGCTTCATGGAAATGTCTGCTGGATACTATGGGCCTAAAGGCCGAAGATGGATGCTCCAATGGTACAAAAGAACTTTGGGTGACTGTACAGGCAGCAAGATGTTTCTGTCATTTCTAGAGTTTGGAAGTTGCTTATTTCTTGTTTATTTAGGTAATATTAGATCCTTCTGGAGTCTTTGATGGAGTTGAAGAATGGATAGATAGTTATAGTTTTCCATTGTTATGATAAAAGATAAAATAGATATAAATATTGTAACTGTAATTCTTGCTTGATAACTGTTTTGTTATATGTAATTTTACTATGTTAAAGTAAAAGCCCTTCTTTTTTGTTTAAACAGAAAAAAAGGAAATGATGTAGGCAGGTCATCTGTCTATGTGTTACTTTCATTGGTTAATAAAGAGACTGCCTTGGCCTTTTAATGGGGCAGAAAATTAGGTGGGCAGAATAACAGAACAGAATGCTGGGAGGAAGAAGGCAGTGAGTCAGACGCAGTGTAGCCAGCTGCCAGGTCAGACATGCTGAATCTTTCCCAGTAAGCCACTACCTCGTGGTGCTACACAGATTATTAGAAATTGGTTAATCAAGATGTGAGAATTAGCCAATAAGAGGCTAGAACTAATAGGCCAGGCAGTGTTTAAATTAATACAATTTGTTCATTGTTATTTCTGGGGCTAAGCAACCATGCAGGGTGGGATGAAAAGCAGGCCTGCTCGCCTCCTCACTACAAATGGCTTTAATCCTGAGGTACAATGTCTAGTTCAAGCAAAAGTCCTACTGAAACATAGCTCTAGTCTCCCACCCCTCCTGGGGCTCCACATGAGCTGTAGAGGTTCTCTGTTCCCTAGTGCCCATCCTGGACTCTCTTCCAGGCTCTTAGGAGGAAAGAGGCAAAGTGGGCAAAAGCTAAGCAGGTCAACAGCTAGACCCTGTGCTCAGTCTCAGGATCCATTCCAGGGTCTTGGAATTCAGCAGTTGAGAATTATTTCTCTGGAAGAGTCCTGCTACCTTGCTTTTCATATTTCTCATGTATCTGTGTTGCAATCCACACATTAATGGTTTACATCTGTCTTCTGGGTCCATTTGGGAATATTCTTACAGAATGACTACCCTAAAGACTCAGTTCCCAGAACACTCATAGCAGCATCAGCATCAAGAGCCTTGCATGAGTCAGACAGTGGTGGCACATGCCATTAATCCCAGCACTCAGGAGGCAGAGGCAGGCGGATCTCTGTAAACTTGAGGCCAGCCTAGTCTACAGAGTGAGTTCCAGGGCGGCCAGGGCTACACAGAGGAACTCTGTTTTGAAAAACAAACAAAAGAGCCATGCAAAATTCATTACAGCCATGATGAATACATCATCAATGAGCACAAACCTGAAAATGAAAAAACTACTGTAGAATGTGCTGTGCCACTACAAATTATTCAGGGAAAGCCGGGGAATCGTAACTCATTGAAATGAAGGAAGTGGGGACAATAGAGACATAGAAAGCAATGTTAAATAAATAAAATCAGAGACTGGGGAAGAACATTACAAAGAAGAAGACAATAGATCAAAAAATTAGAAATCAACAAAAAGAAAACAAAAGAAAATGACAGATTTCCTAATAATAAAAAAAACAAAATTAGATAAAAATTTTAAAGGGAATAAAAAGTAACATACGAATATTTCTTCGGTCTGGAGAGATAGTTCAGTGGTTAAGAGCACTTGTTACTCTTGTACAGGACCTGGATTTGATTCCCAGCACCCACATGATGGAACTCCAGTTCCAGGGAATCCAGCACCTTCTTCTAACCTCTGTGCACACCAGGTACACATGTGGTGGGCAGACATACATGCAGGTGAAACAACCAAACACGTAAAAAATAAGATACTTTTTAAAAAAGTCTGATCTTTAAACTGAGATAAAGTCAAGATTCTAATTAGTAATAAAATAAACATATTTCTAAAAGTAATTTAAAAAATGGCAATCTCAGTGGTCAAAAGAAAAAGAAGTTGTGGTATTTGAGTGACTCCTTCCTGGGCCTTGAAAGGCTGAGTCTACCAGTTACGTACATGTGGGGGAGGGACAGTCAAACTTATGGATCCTTCTTTCTTCTTCTCCTATACTCCTCCCCCACATCCCTACCTCTCATCCTCCACCCCACTCCTTCCCCTAGCCAACAAAGGCCTCACCTTGGTAGCTTGCTTTCTGGAATAGCAGGTGGCCACTTTTAGCCTTGCAGTCTGCGAACAGGGCAAGCTCCCTTCCTCCTGAGACAGTTAACTCCTGGTGACTGAGGTTATCTAGGAAGTATGTTCCAGTGCACTGGGAACATGGAAAGCAATCCCAGCTCTGAGACTGGTCATGGTGGAGGACCTACAGCTCTACGTTCAAGACCTCCTAAGTATCAGTCACCCTGCTGAAGGGATGCTTCTTAGTGGGTATAAAGCACACCCCTGGAATTTCAGAGTTCCCAGGCTCTCTAGCATTCTCAAATGGCATATACATAGCTCCAGAGGTCAGTCCAATAGCTGGCCTCAGCTCTCAAACTCAAGGATTTTTCTCAGAGGGTTGGGAGAACCACTCCCAATGAACTTCCCTGCCTGAGCCAGGCCTCCTGCTAACTTCACCCTTCAGCTTGTTGGTCTCTGGTCCTACTGCCTTCTACAGCTGCCTTCTTAGGGCTCCTTTCACCAGAGGCTATGGAAGGTGAACTAAAGCTCCATGATTGTGGCTATTCCTTTATCTCAAGTCCCCAGGATAGGTCGGTGTATGTGTGTGTGTGTGTGTGTGTGTGTGTGTGTGTGTGTGTGAGAGAGAGAGAGAGAGAGAGAGAGAGACAGAGAGAGACAGAGAGAGACAGAGAGAGAGACAGAGAGAGAGAGACTTTGTCCTCTTTTAAACATTGCAAACACCTCCATGCAAAGGTGACAAGGAAGAAAGGAAGGAAGGAAGGATGGAAGGGAGGGAGGGAGGAAGGAAGGGATCTAACCAATAAACTAATTTCAGATGATAAATCCCAACACAGAAAGAAAAACATGAAAACACAAGCCCTCAAAACAGTTTCTCCAAAAACTATCAATTCCATCATAATGCCCTCCAATGACAGAATGACAGTAACTTAGAAGACTTTTCAAAGAATTTTAAAAAATAATTATAAGTGCATTCAAAGAAGACATGAATGTACTCCAAGAGAGCAACAAGAAGCTGACATGAAGAAGCCAGTGCAAGTTAGGGAAACAGAACTCAGTCAGAGTCACTGAAGAAGGAAACTGACATCATGCTTGAAATGAAAACTCAGTCGGTTCAGTGGGAAGCATCAACAGCAGGGCAGATAGGGTGAAGGATTAGATGTCAAAGCTTAGAGACAATGTGCAGAAATTAGATCATTCTGATTAAGAGACGATGGGAATGGAAACTGGGAAGGCTTTGGGACATCAGGGAAAAAACAAATCTAGAAAATGTAGGCATACAAGAAGAATTTCATGCTTCAGGCATAGAAGGTATGAGTAAGAAAATCATAGAAGAAAATCTTCACATCTGGAGGCAGTCACAACCATTGAGCAACAAAATCATAGAAGATAATCTTCACATCTGGAAACTGTCATGACCATTGAGTAACAAAATCATAGAAGATAATCTTCACATATGGAGATGGTCACACCTATTGAGCTACAAGAGACAGACAGAACACCAGATAGACAGGGCCTTCATATCATATACTCAAAAACACAGACACCTACAACAGAGGGCACTGAAAACTGCAGGAGAGAAGGGCCATGTCTTACATGGAAGCAGGCCCATCAGGATAGCATTATTCAATAGAAAACTTTAAGGCCAGAAGACTTGGGGAAGATTTATTCCAAGTCCTGAAAGGTCACATCTGCCACTCACTATGACACTCAGTAAACTATTTATCATATTGAAGAGCAATAAAAACAGACTGAAAAGATTTATGGCCACTAAGCCAACTCTACAGAAGATAATAGAAGGAACACTTTGGACTGAAAAAAAGATTAAACACACCCAAGAGACCACAGGGAGGAAGTAAACAATATTGTTATTGTTAATAAAAAGGTTCTAGGAAAATGACCTGGACAAGAAGGTCATTCTTTGATGTCTGGATCCTAAGAGGAAGGGTCAGGAAATAAGAAGATAAAGAAGATTTTTAAAAAATCTGGGATCAGGAGATGTTGCACAAACTATGTCTTATGCCAAAGAAGCTTTTTAAGAAGTACAGGATCTTATATACAGGGAAAATGTGATGAAGCCAACAAAAAATTGTCATACAATGAGAAAGAGTCATGGGAAGGTAATCAAGCATTGTTACACAGGGAACACAGATGACCTCAAGGACATCAGAGACAGAGCACCATGGGACTCTGACAACCATAGCCCATGTGTATTCTGGAGTTGGAAGTACCCAACTTTTACTTATATATGTTTATAATTTCAACATCTGTTTTCTTGGTCTCTATTGAGTGGCTCTGATTAGGTCAGGTTTGAAGTCTGTGTGTCAGCTATTAGAATAGCCAGGCCTGCTGATTTCCTAGTTCCGATTGCTTGGAGCACCTTTCTTGCAGCCTGTCAATCTAAGGTGCCCTCTGTTTTTGATAGTGCTGTGTTTCTTATAGACAGCATAGTTACAGGCCCTTTTTCATAATTCACTCGTGTCTGTTACTTTGGTTTGGGGAATCGAGACCATTACATTGAGAGTTGTTATTGAAAGTTGTATGCTAATTCTTGTCATTTTGCTGCTTTTATGTTGTTCTCTGTTGAGGGCTAGGTCAATCCGAAGCTTTCCTTGAGGCCTTGATGTATAGAGAAGAAACACAATTCCTTTTCTAAACCAGGAACACATTTGGCAGAGCCAGTGATGGCCCCAGGGCCAGGTCCTCACAGGAGAACAGTGGCTTTGAATACTGATAGTCAAACTCTTCACTGTAGATAAATTTTTTTGAAGAGGGGAAGGCTGCCCACTTACAAATAATGACACAGAGACTTATTATTAATTATGAAAGTGTGACCTTAGCTTAGGTTTTTCCTAACTAGTTCTTATAACTTAAATCAACCCCTATTTTATCTGTGGCTCAATACCTCATCTCTCCATATTGCGCATCCTGCTTCCTCCTCATTTGCTGGGCCTCCACTTTTCCTCTTCCCAGAGATCCTTCTCTGCCTGGAAGTCCCGCCTATTTCTCCTGCCTAGCTATTGGCCGTTCAGCTTTTTATTACACCAATCACATCAATACATCTTCACACAGTGTACAAATATCCCACAACACATAGCCACAGAAATGAACCCCAACACAGTAATGGTAGGTGAGTTCCAAACCCCATTCTCACTAGCGTAAAGAACATGTAGAAAAGAATTAGACATATCATAGTTAAATAGCATCATAGACCAGACAGCACAGAACATTCTACCCAAACACTACAGATTATATATTCCTCTTAGCAGCACATAGAACATTCTTTAAACTAGACATCTTGACACAGAAATCAAGTCCCAACAAATACAGGAGAGTGGGATGATATAACTATCTGACCACAATAAAGTAGAGATAGAAATAAACAACGAAAGGATCCACAGAAAATACAAAAACCCAATGAAGTTTAACAATACAGCACTGAATAATGGGATGGACACGTGGGAATCTATTGAAGGAAAGGAAATGTTTAATTCCTAGGATTAATTGAGATGAAAAGAGAACACATCAGAACCTATGGGTTATGAATGATAAAGGAAAAACTAGGAAGGAATTTACAGCTCTAAATGTTCGCCTTAAAAAATCCGATTCTAGGACTAGAGAGGTGGCCCATAGGATGGAGTGTTTGCTGCTCTTCCAGAAGACCCATGCTGGGTGGCTCACAACTACACATTGCTCCAGCACCATGGAATTCAACATTCTCTTCTAGTCTCGCTGACACCTGCACACACATTGCATACACAAACAGAGATGCACACATGCATGCATGCACGTGCACACACACGCGCACACACACGCACTTTTTTTTTAAAGACTATGTAAAATATCAGGTGCCATGAGAATTTCACTCCACTGGTAGACATCATCTTCCCACTCTTGCTGAGGACCTGCATTGAGCCCGCTCACTCCTCAGGTTGCCGTCAACAACCAGAAGATGGACTCAGCATCAATGACCATCAATTGAAAAATGGATGACGAAAATTGGAACATTTACACAATGCAATTCTATTAGCACTGAAAGAAAAGTGAAGCTGTGGGATTTGCAGGAAAATAAATGGAACTAGAAAATTTTACACTGAGTGAGGTAACACAGGCTCAAGATGACAAACATTGTGTGGTCTCTCCAATATATGAGTCCCAGACTTAAAGCTTTGAATTTCTGAAATTCCACAATGTGTCCCAAAGCCTGTTAGCTCATTTTCTACATGTCCTGTGTCCTCTGCATCTAGCTCTCGACTCCTGAGACTCTGCCTTTCTCCTTCCCAGCCTCCTCTTAGTCTGGCTCTCCTGACCAATCTCTTCCTGACCAGCTATAGGCCAGTCAGCTCTTTATTAACCAATGAGAGTAACACATATTTACAGTATACAAAGATTGCTCCACAGCAGCTGCCCACCGGTGCTAGGCACCAATACCCTGTAACTGAAGACAGCACACTTGGGTTGCAAGTCTTGGAGAAATCAATCTTGAACTGTCCAGGAAACTCTCTATTTTATGTCTAGCTTTCATAATGCCAGAAGGAGCTATACCAGGGGGAAAAGTCATTAATGGTCTCACCCAGTGCTGAACCCTATGTGCTACAACTCCAGCCTGCCAGGCAAAGTGTCCCCATTAGTGCCATTGTGGCATGACAGTTATGGGAGTAACCAGTCACTTTCTGATCATGCTTGAGGTCTGCTCCAGTGCTGTAAACCTGGACAAAAGACTAAGTCAAGGGAGCTCAAAGGCTTGGAGTGAGGAGCTGCTGCTGTTTTGCTAAGCGGTCATGTTGTTGTTCTGCCTTCTACACGGTTCTATTTATATTCATAGATTTGTGCTGCTCTGAACCTTCAGAGGACCTTCATTTTTGTAGGGGGCAGTGGTTAATGCAGAGATTAAAACCTGATGAAGTGCTGAGAGTAAGTTCCTATTGGGTGTTCAGCCATAGATGGGTCACATGCATCAGCCTCCTCATACACAAGGTTCAGGGAACATCGTAGAAGTAGAGCTGGAAAGGGCTGCAAAGCATATTAGAGCCAAAGATGGGAAAGAGAGCGTGGAATCCTATGTTCTGGACATGATATAGTCATTGCACACATGAACACACAGCAGCTGTAGCTACCTGTGCAAACACAGCCCAAGATGGATTCCATCAACATCCCAGCATGCATTAGGGAGGAGCTACTCGGGCCCCAGCCTTAGCTGACAGCTATAGGGAGCTGATGGCTGCTGGGGGAGAGAGAGTCACTTTTTATGGGTGGGGATGGATGCAGTCTATGCCCCAGGAGAGGATATCTGAGCACATGGGAAACATTAAATTGAATTCAGTGAGTTATTAACTTTTTTAAACCACATGAAATTGAGAGGAAGATGTGCTGAGGTTCCCAGAGGGGAGGTAGTAGGAGGTAGAAAATATCAACACACACTACATAGATGTATACATTTTTCAAAGAATAAATTTAAATTATTATTTTAAGAATACTTATGTAGGGGATGGAGAGATGGTTCAGTGGTTAAGACCACACATTGTTCTTGCAAAGTATCTGAGTTCAGTTCCCAGGTGGCACACAATTGCTTAAAGCTTCAGCCTCAGGGAGCTGACAACACTGTCACCTCCTTGGACACATGCACATAGGTGCTCATAAATAAATAATAAAAATTTAAAGGAAACTAAATAGTAAAAGTTATGTGAGTTAAAATACATATTCAAGTTAGAACAGCAAGACTGAAACCCTGAGGCCCAACTAAAAAGAAAGACAGACGTCTAAAAACCTGAAAAACTAGGAGGAGGAAATGCTGGTCTGGGCAGGATGGACTCCAGGTGCCTCCCTGGAAGACTTTACAATTAACTAATATTTTTAAATATTGGATTTATTTATTTTATGTGCATGAGTGATTGCCTGCGTGTATTTACAAGCAAATGTGCATGCCTAGTGCCTACAGCAATCACAAGGCCACTTCTATTTGATCAAGCAGTCACTTTGCTCCCCGGGAACTAGAGCTACGCATGGTTGCAAGCTGCCTTGTAGGTGCTGGCAACAGAACCCCAGACCTCCACAAGAGAGCAAGTGTTCTTAGCCACTGCTCCATCTCTCCAGCCCCTATTTTTTTCACTTTTAACCTAACACATGAAAAATCAGTCCACCTTTTCTATGAATACTAGCTATCCTCCTAAAAATCTACTACAAAATAATTAAATTGGAATGAGCCAAATGTCCCCAAAGACATTTGAAATGTTTCAGGGATAAATCTTACTGCCTTTCTATTAGTGCTACATTCACTGGATGCTTGTTGATCTAGACAGCGTCTGGTATTGTCGTCCAACACTGTCTCTGTTTGTTGACAGTATCACTTCTTCCACCCAAGCTGTGTCTCTGCCTTTTGGTCCATGTCTTGACTTCACTCTGGCACATCTTTTATGATCAGGTATCAATAGACATGGTGATAACTGTGCTGCAATGCAGCAAGGTAAAGATAGCAAAGTACCTACACATGAACTATTTAAGAGCCAAATGTAGTATAAAGTATGTTAATTTTTTGTGTGCTGTTGATGCTTGTTAAGAGCAAACTCTGGGAGAAAGGTAGGCTCCCTTGTCTCAGACTGGAATGTGTTTATCTCAAGTGTTCGCTGAGTCTCCTTGTCCTGCAATAGGCTGACACCCAACATTGTGACAAGGACAACGGACATCAGTGAACAATCCAAGAATATTTAAGATCCTGAGCCCTTTAGATCACTTCAAATGAGGTTACTATTTGTTCATCCTGTGGTATTAACAAAAAAATGCCTATGATTTGGGGGAGAGAGTAAGTGAACAGATGACTCAGTGATTAAGAACACTGGTTGTTCTTCCAGATGACTGGGGTTCAAGTCCCAGCATCCACAGTGTGGCTCACAGCCATCTGTAACTACAGTTTCAGGGGATCTGATGCCCTTTTCTGACCTCTGTGAGTATTGCTGACATGTTGAACATATGCAGATAAAACATGGAAACATGCACAAGTTTGCATTCCCACCAGCAATGGATGAGTGTACCCCTTTCTCCACATCCTCTCCAGCAAAGGCTATCGTTGGTGTTTTTTATTTTAAGCAAAACTAGAAGAATTCATAAAGTCTTAGGTCTTCTCTTGACTTATAATTTGATTTTCAGTATTTTTAAATTATCAGTTATATTTGCATCTAAACTGCTAAAACTTAAAGCAACAATCTATTCTGGAGTAATCATAAGTGTTTCATAAGAAGCCTACAAATAAAAATAAATTTTATATAAATACAAAAAAAACATGGAAACATGGAGACTCTACCTGAGAGGAAATCACTCTTTACTGCGACTCTGGTTGGACTGATTTAGTTGGGCTTACTCCTCCAGTTGTTTCTGAGGGATGTTCTGATGTTGTGTTATATTTATTTGCACTTTGTTGTTTGTTCTTTGACTTTTGTTTGCTACAGATGTAATAAACATCAACCCAGAGCTACTGTCAATCATTCTGTGAGTAGAGTCCCTTACCCATGCCCATCCTCACTAAGGACTGCTTAAAAACTCCCACACCAGGAGGGGTTCCCAAGCTCCTGCCCCTTCAGCTGAAGAGTTATTATAAGTTGTTGACTGCTGGGGGAAGGGAGAGTCATTTTCCTTTAGCAGTATGGCCACTGGTAGGTTCTCCACACCCTAGTGGATGATTCTACATCCTTGTGCATTTGGACAGCACTAAAGGACTCGGTGAACTAAATGAATAAGTAAATAAATATTGTAAAAGGAATATTTGATGCTGGAAGGGAGAAGTAAAGAAGCTACTGGGGCAGTTGAAAGAGAAGTGAGGGGTAGATGTGATCAAGACACATTGCATATATTCATAAAATTTTCAAAGAATGAATGATTTTTTTTCTCAAGACAGGGTTTCTCTGTATAGCTCTGTCTATTCTGGAACTCACTCTGTAGATCAGGTTGGCCTCAAACTCAAAGATTTCCCTTCCTCTGTTTCCTGAGTATTAGGATTAAAGGCATACATCACCACCACCCAGTAAAAATAATTTTTAAATGCCCAATGCAGGAAAGTAAGAAGTACATAGAGAGGTATCCAATACTCATTATTATGTACGCTCTCTCATCCCAGGAAAATCCAAAATATTGAATATATTTATATTTATAACACCAGTCTTCAACATTCCAGTTTGATCTAAAAATCAAAGTTCTGATACTTATCCATGAAACCCATCTATATTAGTCAATCATGACTAGCAGTTGTTGGTAGAGACTGCTTGTTCGTTCTCCCAGCTGTCCAGACCCAAAATATTCACACAGAAACTATATTAATTAAATCACTGCTTTACCTATCAGCTAGTGCCTATTTCTAGCTAGCTCTTATATCTTAAATTAACCCATTTCTATTAATCTGTGTATCATCACAAGGTCATAGCCTACTGGCAAGATTCCGGCGGCCTCTGGTGGTCATCTTTCTCCCTCCACAGCTACATGGCATCTCTGACTACACCTTCTTTCTCCCAACATTCAGTTTAATTTTCCCTGCCTAGCTCTGTTCTGCCCTGTCATAGGCCCAAGAAGCTTCTTTATCCATTAGCCAATAAAAGCAACACATATACAGAAGGGAATTCCATATCACCTCCCCTTTGCAGTCTAAATAAAGAGGAAGCTTTTAACTTTAACATAGTAAAATTACATGTAATAAAATAGGTATCAAGCAAGATTTACAGTTACAATATTTATATCTATTTTATCTTTTATCATAACTAAGGAAAACTATAATTATAACCATCTATTCTTCAACTCTATCAAAGACTCCAGAAAGATATAATATTACTTAACAAGAAGTGCATTGTAAACAACTTTCAAAACTCTAGAATTGACAGAGACATCTCATCTTCTGGACAGTTACCAAAAGTTCTTCTGTAACATTGCATTGGGGCATCCAGTCTTCAGCCTACAGGCCCAAAAGTCTAGCAGACTTTTCCGTGAAGCAGCAAATTTTAAAGACAGTTACATCTATATTGGTAGCTTGTCAGTAACTTTCTTCTGTGTCCTGCAAAATGTTTGACAGACCCTTTAATGAAGCAGGAACTCTGAAGGACTGTCTCACCTTCTCTTTAGGCAACTTCAGCAGTCGTTTTTCTTGTAGGTCCTGCATGTCCAGTTCATACAGCATACCATCAAGCAGTCCAGGCAAGAGCAATTTCTTGCCCAAATGGCTAACAAACTCCATAAGGAGCCTCTTTAATGCCCATCATCCTCTTCAAGTAGATGAGTGCTGCCAGGAGCAGATGTGTCTCATTGTCATGAAAAGTCCTAAGTTTTTAAAACATTTTAAATTCCATATTTTGTTAGTCTTTGAAAAATTTAAAGAATATCTATCCATCTGAAATACATCTCTGTACATCTATAAAACCTAACTGCAAGCTTAACTGCAATTATAGATGACTATCTATTAACCTGTATTTCTTAATTATACATCACATTTTTAAATGAGCTGAACAAACACAGTACCGTAATCAAGAGCAGAAATATACATACAACAAAATTGACCTGTAATTTGTATCAATAAACCAAAGTCCATACCAATGTAAAATATTCATCTCTATATATCATATCCCCCTTTAAATGTAAACAAATATTTACAAGCATTGTTTAGGGAATTTGGTCATTGATCTCTAGACTACTTCCTGCTGATTGGGGACACTGTTAATCATATCTTTCATGGGAAATGCTATATAATAAGCCCATCTCAGCCAGGAGTCCTGAAGCTGTCATAGATGTTGGACCATCTGGACCATTGCTTCAGGGAGTCTTATTTGATTAAACAACATTAGCCTGGAAGGAATCCACAGGTTCTCATCTTCTGTAGAAATAAAAGCAGAGGCTCTTTTCCAAAGCAACATATCCTTAGACCAAAATTTTGAAGTCAAGATACTTTTAAAGTATATATGTTGGTTTAGCTTAGCAGCCCATACAATGAAATGTCTCTCTGTACTTAGCTCATTCACAGTCAAAAAATTCAAAGAAAACACAATAATATACACAATCCAGACTCTCTGTATGTATTCCATCTTTATGTGGCTTATTTTTCTTTACTCCTTTAATCTGTGACTGTCTGTACTCTGTCTCTTTAAAGACTTTATTTTTAACAACCATGTACCTTCTTTCTCCCAGCATTCAGTTTAGCTTTCCCACCTAGCTCTGTTCTGCCCTGTGATAGGCGCAAGCAGTTTCTTTATTCATTAACCAATAAATGCAACACATATACAGAAGGGAATCCCTTATCAAGCCATCAACCATCAATGTGTTAAATACCGGAGTTTATCTCCTAACTAGTACATTTAAAGTCCTCGATACTTTGTCTCCCAATTTGTGGCCTTCTACTAGAGCCTGTGTGCCTGTGGAGCAACCCTTCCAAGTTGTGCAATGTAGTCACAGTGTGTATTAGGAGATGAAACTGGGAGGTGTGGTGAAGCAATTACATGATTAGGACAAAAGGCCATCCCTCCATCCCAGGGAATATAAAGGCAAACATTTCAGTCATCAGTGTCTTCCTGTCACCCTCACTGCCACCACAGTGTAGTCAGGGCTTCTTTCGGTGCCTATGTGGACCCACCCAAGAGTCATGATCTTTAATATCTATTTGGAAATAGAAGGAGTACTGAGGAATGATGCCTCCAGGATCCTCTTTGCCTTCAATTGTCAATTAGATGCAGTTGGACACTGAGAAACCATACAGATCCCTTACAAAGGTACCACTGGGCAGGAAGGTGGATGAAATGAGATGGGTGTGGGAGTCTGCCTGTTTTATCTGAGGATTTGTATGAGAGAATTGATCGGGATGGAACTGCCAAGGCTATGGTGAGGACAACAGCATGTGGGGAATGTGACCAGGTACATGATGGCCTTGGATTCCAGAGAATTGACTGACTTTTGGCTGACCTGTACGATAACAGTTGTGCAGAACACTGAGTCCTTTGATCTCCTACATGCCAGCTCATTTCTTCCTTGCCTCACTTCTTGTCTCTGGCCTGTTTTAGGTGTGTGTGTGTGTGTGTGTGTGTGTATGCTTGTTTTCTCCTGATCTTTCCATATTAGAGTGCATGCTGTCTCCCATTGTATGTCTTCTTCTTTACAAATTAATTTATCTTATGTGTTTTTATCTATGTTCTGTTTGCACATACATCTGCACCTCAGAAGAGGGCATTAGATCCCATAGACAGCTGTGCGCTACCATACAGGTGCTGGGAATTGAACTCAGGACCTCCATAAGAGTAGCCAGTGCTCTTAACTATTGAGCCATCTCTCAGAAACCCTTGAAATTCCACTACAGGAACCCAGATTCCCTAACTTTGGTGGTTTTTCTTTATGTCATCTGATTCTGTGCTTTCCTTATGCTTTTTCTTTTTGCTCCTCTCTCCTTTTTTCTGTGCTGTCTTCTTTTTATTCCAATTTGACATAAGCTAGAGTAATCTGGGAAGAATGAAATCTCAACTGAGATATTTCCTCCATCAGACTGGATTATAAGCAAATCCGTGGGTCATTTTCTTGATTGATGATTAACAACCCATATGGGCAGTGCCAACTATAGACAGGTAGTTCTGAACTGTATCCAAAAACAGACTGAGCAAGCAAGCCGTGAGTGGCAAGCCAGTGAGCAGTGCTTCTCCCTTCTCCATCGTCTCTGCCTCCAGGTTCCTGCTCAGACCTTACTTGAAATTAAATTTTTGGAGTGACATATAAGCCAAATAATCCCTTTCATTCTCAAATTAGTTTTGGTATTTTACCACAGCAATTGGAACCCAACTAAAACATCTTCATCTCTCAAAATTTTCCCATGATGTCTTCCTCAATATCCCCATGACTCTATTGAACCAAGCTGACTGTCCTTTACTGACTGGGTGTCTCATTCTGAAGATTTCTGAAAGTGGCTCAGAGTTTGTATGTCTACCCCTCTCTAGGTCTAGCCTGAATCTATTTTTCTCTCATCCCTGTAAAAGGAAGTATCTGTCCTGCCTAGTCCCACCGCCATTCAGTCCCAAAGAAACACACAAAGACTGATATTAACTATAAACTGTTTGGCCTATTAGTTCAGGTTTATTATTAACTAGATCTTACAACTTGTGTTAATCCATAATTCTTACCTATGTTTAGCTGCATGGCTTGGTACCTTTTCTCAGTCAGGCATTCTCATTTTGCTTCTTCTGCATTTGACTTGTGACTGCATCTCTGCCTTCCCTCTTTCCAGAATTCTTCTAGTCTGGTTGCCCCACCTATACTTCCTAATGGCTACTACCCAGTCAGCATTTATTAAACCAATATGAGTAGCAAAACTTTACAGTGTACAGGAGCATTCTCTCACAGTATATCTTTTTTTATTATTCAAAGCAAGAACCCTGAATCTAATTTCTTTGTTTAGCTTTTTTCCTGACCATTATCCATAACAACTTGTAGCCAACCCTCTAAACAAAGACAAACATCCATAATCCATTTTTTGAAATGTGGTCTTAGTTTTTTAAGATACTTGCTGATTGGGGGCACTGGTAATCTTTGAGGGACCCTGAAAAAAAATAGGATTATGGTCAAGTCCTGACTGAAATATTCTGTGAGACTGGATCATCTCAGCCAGCAGTCTTGAAGCTGTACTGGATGAAGAACTCAGAAAGAACTACAAGAGAGGTGCTCTGAAACATTGGATCATTTGGGCCATTGGTTCCCATTAGAGATTTTTCAGGGGGTCTTACTTGATCAAACCCATTTTTAATTCATTCAGAATGAGTCTAGAGCCTCTTGTTCCCTATGGAAACAAAAGCAAAATCTTTTGTCTAAAGTAACATATCTTTTGACTTAAATTTTAAAGTCAAAGCATCTTCAAATATATGTAGATTGGATCAATCCAGCAACATTTATAATCAAATGTCTTTTAGCAGCTGTTGCTCCTTCCTCAGTAGTCAAACAACTCAAAGACAACACAATAACATACAGCATTCAGATTCTCTGTGTATTTTCTATCTTTATGTGACTTTTTTTCTATTTCTTTTATTTTTAATTTTTGGGTTTTTGAGACAAAAAAAATTCATTACAGCTCCCTTCCTGCAAGTTACAGCCCGGTCTCTGGGGGTGGGGGTCAATCTTCCTATCCACAGTGAGCATTTCTGCGGTTGGTGCTCTGAGGGCTTGTGGAAGGCTTTCCTGCCTCAGCCCTTTTCTGCGCCATCAAGATTCCATTGTCTGCTCCAGGCCTCATTTCCCACAAGCCGCTGTGACTTGATCAGGCAATGGTGGAGGAGAGTGAGTCATCTTCTCGGATGACTAGCTCCTGCTCTCAGGTTCAAGTTCTCACGACAGAGTTCTGTTTGCTCTCCACACTCTGCACACTCTGCACACATGTTGCACCACACCATCCTCTGACTGCATTTCTTCAGCACATCTCCCCAGAGCTTGCAGTGCTCACCCACAAAAGCACTTCCCCGAGGGCACAGTTCACCCCACCTGGCATAAATGGTGTGGTTTATTTGGAAATAGTGTCTTAACTATATTTTGTAGCTAAATTACCTCTGATAGATATATTGCCCACTGTTTCATATCATATTTTTTAATGCTATTGCACTGATATATGTAATACTCTAACCCATCATGTTAACTGGAAGTCTCTATATTTCCTTTTTCCTTTTATCCTCATATTTTCTCTTTTTTCTTTCTATTATTTTAGCTGTATTTTTACATTCTTTTGTTTATAATTTTTTTTTACTCTATCTGGTTTTTTCTTTGCTCTCTGTTATCTAGTTTTGTTTGTGCATTTTTCATTGCTGAGCAATCAGATGTTTTTATCTCTTACTTACTCTCTCCTCTCCTACCTCTCCCATTATCTGAACTCTTTCTTTTCTTTCTTTATTTTTACGTTAATTTTTTTTTAATTGAGAAAAGGAAAAAAAGTTTCCACTTCCTCCCAGCCTCCCATTTCCCTCCCCCTCCTCCCACCTTTCTCCCCCTCCCCCCACTCCTCTCCCCCTCCCTCTCCAGTCCAAATAGCAGACAGGGTTCTGCTATGAACATAGTTGAACAAATGCTTTTGTCATGTGATAGGGCATCTCTTAGGTATATTCCCAAGAGTGGTATTGCTGGGTCCAGGGGTAGGTTGATCCCGAATTTCCTGAGAAACCGGAACACTGATTTCCAAAGTGGTTGCACAAGATTGCATTCCCACCAGCAATGGATGAGTGTTCCCCTTCCTCCACAGCCTCTCCAGCAAAAGCTATCATTGGTGTTTTTGATTTTAGCCATTCTGACAAGTATAAAATGATATCTCAAAGTTGTTTTGATTTGCATTTCCCTGATCGCTAGGGAGGTTGAGCATGACCTTAAGTGTCTTTTGGCCATTGGCCATTTGAACTTCTTCTGTTGAGAATTCTGTTCAGTTCAGTGCCCCATTTTTTAATTGGGTTAATTAACATTTTAAAGTCTAATTTCTTGAGTTCTCTATATATTTTGGAGATCAGGCCTTTGTCTGTTGCAGGGTTGGTGAAGATCTTCTCCCAGTCAGTAGGTTGCCTTTTTGTCTTAGTGACAGTGTCCTTTGCTTTACAGAAGCTTCTCAGTTTTAGTAGGTCCCATTTATTCAATGCTGCCCTTATCTTTTCTTTTACTTAATCTTTCTTCTCTTTTTGCTTTCCATTGTCAGCCTAGAAAAAGAACTGCAGGCAACTAAGAAATGTTGAGAGGAAGAGAAATAGTCTTCACAGGGAAGAGTCCACAAACTGATTGTCCAACACCAAATTATTAGCCCTGAAATCACAGACATAAAAGTAACATTATATGAACTAAGCAGGTTAAATTTATATATTTAGAAATATACCCATATTTCTTAAGAATAAACACACATATCAACAACTAAAATAATGGAATCCATAAATATGAGAAAGAGCAATTGTTGTACATGGGAAGGGTGGGGGAAGGAAAGGGAAGAGAAAAAATGATCTAATTATATTTTAATTTCAAAAATAAAAATTAATAAGAGTACATAGGTACAGAGCTGTAGATCTAGGAGAAGGCAGAGTGAATATGATTAAGTGTATTATACAAAATTAATAGAAAGAATATTGTCTTAGTTAGGGTTTCCACTACTGTGATAAAACACCATGGCCAAAAGCAACCTGGGGAGGAAAGAGTTTAGTTATCTTATGCTTCTTTATCACAGTTCATCGTCAAAGGAAGTCAAGGGCAGGAGCCTATGCAGAGGCCATGGAAGGTGCTGTTTATTAGCTTGCTCCTCATGGCTTACCCAGCCTGCTTTCTTATAGAACTCAGGACCACCAGTGGAGGGATAACACTACCTACAAAGGACTGGGCACTCCCCCGTCAATCACTAATTAAGAAAATACCCTACAGGCTTTCCCACAGCCTGATATTATGGAGAAATTTCCTCAACTAAGGCTCCTTCTCCTCTGATGACTCTTGTTGATGTCAAATTAACATAAAACTAGCCAGTACAAGTATTACATGCTGCAAAGGAAAGTAAAGTACATATACAAAATGAAATTACATGCTGATGTGGGAGTCCCCTCTGTATGCTGTGATTACCATTAATGAATAAAGAAACTGCTTCGGCCTGTTGATTGGTCTGAAGTTAGGTAGGCAGGGAGGACTGGACTGAATGCTGGGAGAGAGAAGGGCAGAGTCAGGGGATGCCATGGATTCACTGCTGGAAACAGACCTGCTGAAACTTTGCTGGTAGGCCATCACCTTGTGGTGATATACAGATTAATAGAAATGGGTTAAATTAAGATGTAAGAGTTAGCCAGTAAGAAGCTAGGGTTAATGGGCTTGCAGTGATTTAATTAACACAGTCTCTGTGTGATTCTTTTGGTTCTGGGCAGCAGGAACCAACAAGCGGCCCCTCCTCCAACAGATTGGCACCCACATGGCCAACTAAATCCATGTAAAACTTGAGAGGGCTTGAAAAGGAATTCTAGAAAAAAAATAGTTTAACACAGCTTCTTGCTGTTTGCTGGTGACATGCCACAGCTCCTTTAAGAGAGGTTTTCCTGACTCAGTCATAGCAAAAGAAAAAAGAGCTGCACCATTTTAAAATGCTGGCTTTCTGAGTCATGCTGCCAGCGTGACCTCTGACTCTTTCTGGAGACAGAGCATTTGAGTGAGGTTTGTGAGCAGATTGCTGCAGCTTGCTTGATAGCAGCATGGACTGGCTGTGGGCCTAGAGATGGGGCACTGTGCATGTCTCTCAGAGGTGGCAAGCAGCTCCACTATGCTGGAATGTACAGAGTGAGCAGACATTTTAAAAACCACTCCTGGAGAGTAAAGAATTACAGATATGCAATAAAGACAAATTCAGATGAGTCATAGGGCTGGATACATGTACATAGGCTTAGAAGAGGAAAGAAAAAGAGTATAGATAGTCATAAGATAAAGTTAGTGCTTTAAAAGGGGGTAAAGTCTTTAAAGAGACAGAGTACAGATAATCATAGATTAAAAGGAGTAATGAAAAATAAGCCACATAAAGATGGAATTACACAGAGAATCCAGATTATGATATTATTGTGTTTTCTTTGAATTTTTTGACTGTGAAGGAGCTAAGTACAGAGAGATATTTCATTTTATGGGCTGTTAAGGTAAACCAGCATGTACATTATAAAGATATTTTGACTTCAGAATTTGGGTCTAAGGATATGTTGCTTTGGAAAAGATGTTCTTCTTTTGTCTCCACAGAGGATGAGAACCTGTGGATTCATTCTAGGCTAATATGGTATGATGGACCAATACCCCCTGAAAGGTCACCATGAACACCCCCACAAAGAAAATACTTCACCCAATAAATACCAGGAAGCAGTTTGGAGAGAAAAAACTACACCCAAATTCCCAAACATTGTTTATAATTGTTTGTTCACATTTAAAGGGGGATATGCTATAGAGATGAATAATTTGCTTTAGTATGGATTTTGGTTTATTAATACAAATTTAAAGTAAATTTTGATATACTGTATATGTATATTCCTGCCCTTGATTAAGATATTGTTTTGTGTAGTTCATTTAAAAATGTAATGTATGGGCCGGAGAGATGGCTCAGAGGTTAAGAGCGCTGGCTGTTTTTCCAGAGGTCCTGAGTTCAATTCCCAGCAACCACATGGTGGCTCACAACCACCTGATCTGGTGCCCTCTTCTGGCCTGCAGGGATATACATGCAGGCAGAACACTGAATACAAAATAAACTAATAAATAATAAATAAATAAAAATTTTTAAAAATGTAATGTATAATTAAGAAATATAGGCTAATAGGTAGTCATCTATAATAGTCAAGTTGTAGTCATGTTAGTTAGGTTTTCTAGATATATTTCAGTTAGTTAGATATTCTTCAAATATTTCAGAGACCTTCAGAATATGACATTTAAATGTTTTAAAAATTTAGGACTTTTAATGACAGTGAGACACATCTGCTCCTGGCAGCACCAATCTACTTCAAGAGGAGATGGGCATCAAAGAGGCTCCTTATGGAGACTGTTAGATGAACTGGACATGCAGGATACACAGAGAAATGACTGCTGAACTGCCTAATGGTGGGGCAATCTTTTGGGGTTTCTGCTTCATGATAGAGTCTGCGAAATACAGAAGAAAGTGACTGGCAAACTGCCAATATAGGCAGACCTGTCTTTGAAATGTCCTGCTACGTGAAAAAGTTTGCTGGATACTATGGACCTGAAGGTCAAAGATGGATGCCCCAATGTTACAGAAGAACTTTGGGTGACTGTCCAGGCAGTGAGATGTCTCCGTCATTTCTAGAGTTTTGGAAGTTGCTTACAATGCACTTCCTGTTTATTTAGTTAATATTATATCCTTCTGGAGTCTTTGATGGAGTTGAAGAATTTATGGTTATAGTTTCCCTTAGTTATGATAAAAGATAAATGTAACTGTAATTCTTGCTTGATACCTGCTTTGTTATATGTAATTTTTCGATGTTAAAGTTAAAACCATCCTTTTCATTTAAACAGAAAAGGAGAGATGATGTGGGAGTCCCCTCTGTGTGCTGTGATTACCATTAATGAATAAAGAAACTGCCTTGGCCTGTTGATAGGGCAAAAGTTAGGTAGGTGGGGAAGACTGGACTGAATGCTGGGAGAAAGAAGGGCAGAGTCAGGGGGACGCCATGGATCTGCCACCAGAGATAGACTTGCTGAAATTTTGCTGGTAAGCCACAACCTTGTGGTGATATACAGATTAATAGAAATTGGTTAAATTAAGATGTAAGAGTTAGCCAATAAGAAGCTAGAACTAATGTGCCAAGCAGTGATTTAATTAATACAGTTTCTGTGTGATTATTTCAGTTCTGGGTGGCCAGGACCAACAAGCAGCTCTCCTCCAACAATATGCAGCTCAGTCCAGTCTCCTTCATCTACTTCTACCAGGAACACCACACCCACAGCTCCTCCTTGTCATATGACCATCCAATCCACAGCTTTTGAATGATTCCTGGGTCCTTAGTAATATTTCCCTCCTAATAAAAAGTTCAAATATCTGGGATTCTAGAGATGACTCGGGTGTTAAAAGCACTTGTTGCTCTTGAAGGGGACCCTGTTTTTATTCCCAGGACCTACATAGTGACTCACAACCAGGTGGAACTCCATTTCCAAGGAATCCATCTATATCTTCTGACATCCCTGGACACTCTGTGCATGAGTTGCACAGGCACACATGCAAGGAAAAACATTCAGATACATACAATTTTAACAAGATTTTGCCTTCAAAGAAATAAAATAAAACAAATCTTTTTTAAGACTCAGTATCTGCAGCCAGGCTTCCTGTATCATCACAGTGAAATCCAAAAATTTGAATTCTATCACAAAGCACAGCATTCACATTTATGAGGCCTTTTTCATGTGCTCAGCCATATAAATATAGGTTTTTAGTTCTTGATTTGATCACCTGGACCAAAGAGAGAGAGCCCCCAGGTAATCCCTCTTTAGTGTTTTTTAATAAAGCCTGACAATCAGAGATCTCCCTCCACATTCCTTGTTGCGGGTGTTGCAACACAGACCGGTCACTGTTAGGAGATAAGATCATGAGATAAAAAGACTGGACTACATAAAAAAGGACAAAGGTCCTCCTTTACTCTCAGAGTATAAAGGCAGAGCACCTCAGCTTTGGCCACCAGCCTGTCATCCTCACTGGCCATCATGCTGGACTCAGGGCTGTTCTTAATGGCCATACTGGCCTGCCTGAGTGTCATGGCCTTTGTGTCTGTCTGGAAGCAGAAAGTCAGGAGGAAACTCCCTCCAGGACCCACTCCTTTGCCTTACATTGGGAATTACCTGCAGCTGAATAGAAAAGACGTATACAGCTCCATCACAGAGGTATCACCCGATGAGGGGATGGATGGGACGTGGGAGTATGGGAGTCTGTGTGATTTTGCATGGTTTTTGTGACAGATGATTCATAGGGTGAGGCACAGTCCTATGATGGGGGAATTGGGAAGGCTTGGAGCTAACTCCAGGTCTTTGGTATTTTTTTCCAGTTATTTTATTGTTGATTCCAAGTAGGATGACATCACAGTATCTAACCCTTGTGCACTGGTCCAGTTAGGTGAACAACTCACCTAACAGCTCCCATCTACTCCACATCAGCTCAGTAAGCGCTATGGTCCCGTATTCACCATCCACCTTGGACCTCGCCCGGTTGTGGTGCTCTATGGATACGATGCAGTCAAGGAGGCTTTGGTGGACCAAGCCGAGGAATTCAGTGGACGAGGCGAACAAGCCACCTATAATACGCTCTTCAAAGGCTATGGTGAGGGGAATGCCACACTGGGAAACATGGCTAGGGACACTTGTGGGCCTCGTTTAAGTAGCTTGTCTCCCTAACTCATCGCCCATTTCAAGGCTGTGGGTCCTCTGCTCTTCTCTCCACATCCCTGTTGAACGTCGCCTCTCACTGTGTCCCTCCCCATCCTGTCTAATCCGTGACCCTTGCTCCCGGTTGCTCTCTACCCCATCTGCCTCCTCTCCCTCACTAAATGTCTGCCTTCGGTGCATCTATCTTTAAGAACCTTTGGACATTCTCCTAGATTGAGGATGACAGCCTCCTAGATTAATTTACCTGATATTTTTATCTTCTTAAAACATTTTAGAATGAACTATTTACTTAATTTTTCTGTGTATGAGTGTTTGCTTGTGTGGCTGTACATGCACCATGTGTGCCCCTGGTGCCTGTGGAGAAAACCAGAGAGGTCATCACTCTTCATAGAGTGGGAGTCACAGCTGCTTGAGAGCTGCTGTATGGATGCCTGGATAGGAACCTGGGTCCCCTGCTAGACAACAAGCGTCTTTATCCACTGAGCCTTCTCTCCAGACACTGATGTTTTTCCATTTTGCTGCCTTCAGCTTCCACACTCCGTCATAACTCTTTCTCTTTCTCTCCCTTTCTTCCTCTGATCTGAGAATGACCAATGTCATTTCCTTTCCTGGGAACCTGTGGGCAACTGCCTTCCTCTGCTTTCCTTGTCTCCCAGTGCTTATATTTCTAGAACAACTCGGAATCATTCACAAACATTGTTTCCAATGACCCCTCTAAGTGCTCAGCAGCTGCCTGCAGTTTTAAATGCTGTGTTACATACTTCAGATGTTTTCTCCAGGATGAGTCTAACTCTCTTGGAACATTGTAGTCCAGGAAGTGCTGGCCAAGGCTGAAAAACTTCACACTGGCCTTGAGCAGCAGAACGTTTATTATAGTCAAGAAAGGGCAAAATACAGAGAAATCACAAAGCACACCTATCTTTATACCATTAACTCTGTGGTGACTGTCTAACAAACAGGAGGTGTCTGTTTCCTTGAAGAACTGAGAGATACACAAATGCCTACCACTATCTAGTGTCAAAATACAGAAGTGACCACAGCCCAGGCCACATAAACAAAAGCAGAGCCAGGGACAAGGGCATGTTTGTGTGTATCCAGTCCTTGCTTTACTGGAGAGTTCAGCAAATGTTGTCTGGCCATGGGATTCTTGGTGCTTTCGCCATTTCAGAGACCCAGAACAGCTAACCAGTATCTTGGAGCATGATGGAGCTGGTCCAGCTATGAAGTCTCCCTGTCCTCTGAGTCTCTGCTTTTGCCTGGTTGCTGCTGTTTCTCTTTGTCTGGCTGAATTGTTCCAACTGTCTTATTCAGTTGGGTGTTCATGATACAGGGACTGTGTTTGTAATTCCTGTGTTCTCTCCATCTCTATCCATCTGTGTCTCCTTCCTTGGCTCTTGGGCCCCCTCCCCAGTGTGGGACTTGGTCATCCCCAGCGTCACTCCTCGTCTTCTCTACCTCCACATTCTCACCTTTACAGGTGTGACGTTCAGTAGCGGGGAACGAGCCAAACAACTCAGGCGCTTCGCCATCACAACCCTGAGAGATTTTGGTGTGGGCAAGCGTGGTGTGGAGGAGCGTATTCAGGAGGAGGCGGCCTATTTGGTCAAGATGTTACAGGGCACCGGTGGTAAGCAAGAGACCCTTAGGTGTGTGGGCAAGAGAGGGAACAGCCCCAACAGCCTGTGGGTTGTGGAAAAGAAGGGTGGGGAAGAACGTCTAGAAAATGGCCCCTGGATTCTGATGCCCAGAGCGTGTCCCTCGTGCCAAAGTCCATATCATCTGCTTGACTCTTGTCTCCCTCATAATCCCTATGTCTTCCCAACCACGCCTTGCCTCTCAGGAAAGCCCATTGACCCTACATACTACCTGAGCAAATCAGTCTCCAATGTCATTAACTCTATTGTCTTCGGGGACCGCTTTGACTATGAGGACGAAGAGTTCCTGTCGCTGCTGAACATGATGGGGCAGATAAACAGGTTTGCAGCTTCCCCCACAGGGCAGGTAAGCAACCAGTTCTTCCTCTCACCTTTCTATTGTCCTGCAGCATCTGTCCCCACACAGGGCATGGACCACCCCAATTCTCATCCCCACAAACATAAGCTGCCCCCAAGACCAGCCCTTACCCTCAGACAACTGACCTTTACTTCAGAACCCATGGGAGCTATCTGCTATGCAGAATCTAAGGACACCTGGATATCTCAGAGGTTTCCCTGACGACAACCTGGGAGGGTTTCCCCAGATTTCCTTAATCTCAAACAGATCCTCTGTGTGGTCCTTCTGAACATCCAAACCCCTGCTCAGGGGAGACACATAGCTCCCTTAGGTCCCTCCTTCATCTGCCAAAGCAAAGCCAGTAAAATTATTTGGCCCCTACACCACTGTCCCAAATATCCTACCGGGACAACCGGGGCAAGAGACATCTGCTTGTCCCACATAAATTCAGAAATGAGTAGACAGGCAAATCAAAGAAGACATCTAAGCACAACTCTCTGGATAGCTGTTTTCCCAAACACCCAAATGAGTGTCTCCCAGTCCCATACAGGCCACATCAAAAAAAAAATCTGACAGGTGTGCCTCATGCCTTATAACCTGAACCATCCCAGGCTGAAGACCTGACTATCTAGAAAATAGATGCTAATCTCAGACAACTATCTAGACAGCTAAACAGCCCGGTCTGGATGCCTAAACGTCTAGGTTTCCCCATTGCACTTGGGGGCTGAATGTCTGCTAGTGTGCCCCTTTGATCCACCTCATTAAATTATTGGACAATGGACATCTGCTTAGCCCACCTATGAAACTGCTGTCTGTGGGGCTGCAGCAACAGCTCAGTGGTTAGGAGTATGCACTGCTCAACTCTTAGAGAACCTGCTGTCAGTTCCCAGCATCCATGCTGGGCGTCTGACAACCGCCTTGCCTTAGTTAGGGTTTATTATTGCTGAGAGGAGACACCATGACCACAGCAACTCTTACAAAGAAAACATTTCATTGAAAGGGCTCACTTACAGTTCAGAGGTACAGTCCATCACGGTGGGGAGCAAGGTGGCATGTAGGCAGGCATGGTGCTAGAGAAATCGCCTTACATCTTGCAGACAACAGGAAGTGGAATAACATATTGGGTGGTATCCTGAGTACAGGAAACCTCAAAGCCCGCCCCCACAGCGACACATTTCCTCCAATGAGGCCATATGCACTTCAACAAAGCCACGCCTCTAAAGAGTAGCACCCCCTACGAGATGGTTATGGGATTATGGGGGCCAATTGCATTCAAACTACTACATACATGTAACTCCAACTCTAAGGGATCTCAGCTCTAGGGGATCTGACTTTGGACACCTGTACTCACACACATGTATGCAAAATTAAAAGTAAAAAAATAACAAAATGAATACAAAGTATTTTTTTCTAAAATAAAGCAGAGTTGTTGTGTGTACAATCTAGCCTCCTATAAACACATTAGTACAAAATGCCTTGAGCCAAGAAACACTGCCTAAGACAAGTTCCTTTCCCATTGGGCATTGCTACTAATAGCTCTCTCTCCCATCCTTTCTCTCCCACCCCCAGCTCTATGACATGTTCCATTCAGTGATGAAGTACCTGCCTGGACCACAGCAACAGATCATCAAGAATACACAGGAACTGGAAGACTTCATGATCAGGAAAGTGAAGCAGAACCAGAGTACCCTGGACCTCAACTCCCCACGGAACTTCATTGACTCTTTTCTCATCCACATTCAAGAGGTGATCCCAGTGTCTGTGGCATGAGAGGTCCAACACCAGGCAGCTGGAAACCACTCTAAAAATGAAGGAAGAACTGAGGCCTGTTAAGCCCCCAAGATGCTCCTCACAATCCCATTTATAGTTAAACATCCCTCTTCCATCTGTTGAACCGTATCCAAGCCAGGGAACCAGCAAGCAGATTTGCATGCTAACCCATTTTCCAGCAATGTCCCCTGCAAGACACAGTTTTCAGTACATCCTGCTATTTACCCACTTAGCATCCCCTGAAGCTACTTTTCAGACTCTGTGGAGCCTACATTTAACAAATGAGGAAACTGTGCCCAGAGTCTCTAAGTGGTCAATCAACCTGACATCATACAACAAGTATATCCCTAACACAGTCCCTTGCCTCTTCACTTCTAAGGCTTTTGCTATGAGCCACCATGATCTTATCATTTCATATCTTGAATCTTAAATGTACATGAGTGGCCCAGGAAACCTGATTTTTTTTTCTGATCAAGCCGTCCAGTTTATTATTTCCTCAAAAGCTGTTATATAGCAAACGGGCAAAGGGGGGAAAGGAAGGGTGTCAGGAAACTCAGGTCTGCTGGAATTCAGGTCCGGAGACATCCCTAGCGAAACCTATTTTGTTTTTTTGTTTTTTTTTTTTTTTAATGTGACATCAGAGAGCTTCACAGACAGGACAAAAAATGACATGGAATTCAGTAGAGTGTGAAGGTCAAGGGTCTGGTTAGGGACTCTTCTATGGGTTGTTGAGGAAGGAGGAGAGATTGACATTTGAATTCTGGGTCTGTGTCTCACCTGTCTCCAGTGATACACTCCATCATGGCCTCTGTGGAGTGGAACTCTTTCTCACAGTCCTTACCCCTCCCTTGATACATGTTATAACCATGGAGAATAACAACAGAATGACCATTAAAGGACAGACAGTTGGCTAGAGAGAAGAGCAAATTCTCATGCACATCCATGACTCCCCACATGACCTGGAGGATACCTTCCCCACCTTTGAGAACTGGATCCATAGACAACTCCAGAAGTGGTACCCACAGAACTTCAGTGGCTCCACCCTGAGGAACTTAATCAGCAAATTGCTGGCTGTTGAGGGGAGGTGAAATCATAATGCTTAGTCACATGGCCACTGGTTAACTGCCCTAGCTCAAATAAAGCACCCCTCACCCACATGCATGCAGCTAACCCTATTCATAAGCAGCGACCACAAAAAAAGATATGAGACAATTGGAAGGGACTTTTTAGGAACAAGAAAGGGTTTGATGGGAGGAGAAAGGAGAAAGTAGGTGGGAATATGTTAAAAATACATTTTGAATCATGTCTGAAAATGAGGACACGAGGTTCACTGGGTATGGAAGGGGTCTAACTGGGAGGATTTGGGGGAAAGGTCTGAATATACTCATAATACAATGAATGAAAATTCTCAGAGAATTAATAAACTATTTGTAAAAGAATGACTAGAAATTTTTTAGACAATTAAAACCCTTAATGTCCCCCCAAAGGAATGATAAACTGATGGATCTCTCTCTCTTTTTCTCTCTCTCTCTCTCTCTCTCTCTCTCTCTCTCTCTCTCTCTCTCTGCAGGAAAAGAAGAACCCCAGTTCAGAGTTCCACATAATGAACCTGGTGATGACATCACTGAACCTCTTCTTTGCTGGTTCTGAGACAGTCAGCTCCACTCTGCGCTATGGCTTCCTGCTGCTCATGAAGCATCCAGATGTGGAGGGTGAGGCTGGCTCTGGAGCATGGAAGTGAGAACCACAGATGCTCCAACCTCCTTTCTGAGCTGACCACAATGCCCCTCACCTCTACCCAGTCCCTGAATGCTCAGGCATACCCTGCTATGCAGAGCCAAGGGAATATAAAATGCTCAAACAGGACTTTCATTAGCTGTTAAAATATTAGACATTTCCAAATAGATTTCCCACTGGCTGCCAGACTCCTGAACTCTGGTCCACGCCGGCTCTCCTCCCTGTTATCCCCTCATGATTCTATCATGAGAAGGATCAAATGGCACTGGCCAGCATTTAGGTGTGAAGATGTGTTTTGAATGGTCTATATGCATGTTATTTACAGATTCATATAATACAAACTGTTTTACATGTTTGAACTATGGCACTTGCTCTGTATTCCCTAGACCCTTAAATACAACCCACCTGTCCTCTAGCCAAGGTTCATGAGGAGATTGACCAGGTGATTGGCAGGAACCGACAGCCCCAGTTTGAGGACCACATGAAGATGCCCTACACCGAGGCTGTCATCAATGAGATCCTAAGATTTGCCAACTTTGCTCCCTTGGGCATTCCTCGAAAGACTATCAAGAACACCACATTCCGTGGCTTCTTTCTACCCAAGGTACAGCCATGCTCACGCAGGAGAGGTCTCCATCCCTCTTCCTGGTGCCTTGATGCCCCTTTTTAGCTACAGCTATCTAACCCCACTCTAATTCCTCCAATCGAAGAATCCCCCAGCTACCACATCAGCCTCCCCAGGATCCTCTGATTAGATTGCTGTCACCTCACCTTGACTTAGTACTTCGGGAGATTCATCTCCATGCCCCCAACTTCTTGTCTCAGGGAAGCAACCTGATTTCTAACCATTCTTCTGCCTTGTTGGTCACCAACCCCTCTACTCCTGTGCTGAAGGAAAAGCCTTGTGTTCCTCCAACAGCCAGTCTCAAAACATGCACTCCCTTGAGCTCAAATCTCTACCACAGGCCGCACACATCACATCCCCTCTAAACTCATATTCCCTAATGCCCCTCCCTCAGAAACCCCCAAATATGTGCCATCCAGTTCTCTTCACTTGGGACCCTAGCACCTCTGTGAGGTATTTTCTCCACCAACCCACCTATTCAAATCTCTTTCCTTCTCTCTTCCAGGACACGGAAGTGTTCCCTATACTAGGTTCTCTGCTGACAGACCCAAAGTTCTTCCCTAACCCCAAAGATTTCAACCCCCAGAACTTCCTGGACAACAGGGGACAGTTGAAGAAGAATGCTGCTTTCGTGCCCTTTTCCATAGGTAAGAAAACACAGGCTTGCTGGACCACTGCTCACATCAACAGGGTAGCTCATCCCCTCTCTGGGATGCAATCTATTGGAATCTAATGTTCAGTCAACCAGATGCAACCCCTGTACCTCTAATGCACTGAGAATCTGGACACAGGTCAAAGGGTCAATTGGACTCCTTTCGAGGATGGGGAAAAAGCAAAGCTTAAATTGAGTCTGCCATCTTTTCCAAGCCATGCAAGCAATTCTTCAGACTCTTAGAAAGGAGACAACAGCACAGCATCCATATTTGAGAGTAAAACTGGTAGAGGAAGCATCTTGACTTCCCATTGCTCCAGCCTAGAATGGGTGACCCCACTTTGTGTATAGGGAAACTGGGGTTCAGAGGGGCTTAGGAGTCTTTCGTGATGAACCCTTGGGCTTCAGCACTTGGGTCCTTCTCCCCAAGGGAATGCAGCTGTGCACATGGCATAAGGCAAGGCAGCAGTGAGAGTTCTCTGTGCTCCTCCTCTCTCTCCTTTTCAGGAAAGCGCTTCTGTTTGGGGGATGGCCTGGCTAGGATGGAGCTCTTCCTCTTCTTCACCACCATCTTGCAGAACTTCCGTTTCAAGTTCCCAAAGAAACTCGAAGACATCAATGAGTCCCCCAAGCCTTTGGGATTTACCAGGATCATACCAAGTTACACCATGAGCTTCCTGCCCATTTGACTCTAGGCTCAACCAAAGTGGAGCCTTGGTTGCTCAGAGGGAGGGAAAGTCTGGAGTGAGGCCAGAGTGAAGGCAAAGCAAAGGGAAAAGGTGAAAACTGGGGGTTAAGAAGGGACCACATGGCCGGAAGAAAATTTAAGTACCTACTTAAATTGTGTTGGTAATAAAATAGATACCATGCAGTGGACAGTGATAATAACAGCTGTCAGTCACTGAGCATGGGTTCCTTGTCAGCTCTGCCAAAGTTGTCCCATCATCCTCTTATTTGGGACTTGAAACCAAAGAAGAATAATGTGTCCCCCAGCCCCATTTCCAGGTTTCAAGGATGTAACATACGAACCTGAGTCTAAACTCTGGTTTAAAGACTCAGGTTAGCTATGCTTAGGGCACAGGACTTGAACCCCAACACCCAGGAGGAAGAAGTGAATGGATCTCTAGGAGGCCAGCCAGGATTATACAGTGAGACATTGCTCCAAAACAACAGCAAAACCCCTCAGTTTATTTTGCATTCCCACAGGCCATAGAGTCCAGCTTGTTCTTGAAGAGAGATCTGTATCCAGCCATTTGGGCAGGGCTTTCGATGTTCTGTTTAGGGAGTACTTTATTTGTTCTTGAGGTTTTTTTCCCCTTTTTCTTTTGTACACGAGTTATTTGTTTGGGATATTTTATTTACATTTACTTATGCGTGTACAGGGTAGAGCATGCCATGGCACACATGTGGAGGTCAAAGGACAAGCTGTGGGAGTGTGTTCTCTCCTTCCTACATGTAGAACATAGGACTCAATTCACATGGTTAGTCCTGACAGCAAGGGGTTTTACTCACTGAGTTATCTAACTGGTTCATTTAGGAAGTTCTTATTGTCACCCTTGCCTCAACTGAAACCACAGGGGCCTGGGATATTATTGCGAATTCTGAACAGCCCTGTCTGGTGTCTTTCTTCCTTCCTGCCCTGGTGGGCAGCTGATCTAGCTCCAACACACACTGTCCCACAGCCTTGCTTTCTCATACCCACCCCAATCGCCAGGGCATTCTGTGCTGCCCCCTGCAACCCCCAGCCCATGGCAGGTAAGCCCACTGTGGCTGACTCAGCCTACCTGAGACATAGGAATAAAAGCACTTTGGCAGCAAGCAATCTAAGAGAATACTGAATTATCATAGATTGGCAAGGAAGCGTGTTTCACACATGGAGTACACATGGTTGTGTGTTCACCTGTTCCCCTCAGTCACATGCCCATGAACTCTGCATGTGTTTCTGAAGGGTGGAGGTCTCTAGAGCTCAGCTGCAGGGCACAGCTAAAAGTGTTAGAATCTCCTGCTTGTTCCCACTCAATTCAGTGTAAAACCTGTAAGAGATAAAAATCCTATCCTTAAACTGGGGAGACCTGAGGGCAGGAGCTGGGATGGAGAATGGGGAATAGTCTTTGTCTTCTAAGACAGAGGGAAAGATGGCAACAAAAAACCGATTCCTCAAACTTTCAGCTAGGAATAGGTAACCTGGGGATGCAAAGGTAGCATATGGGTTAAGAGCATGTGTTGATTTTCCAGAGGACCCATTCAGCGTCCAACACCCACAGTGGGTAGCACAAACCGCCTGTAACTCCAGCTCCAGGGGCTCAGACTCCTCTGACTCCATAAGCACCTGCTGCCACTCACATGCCCATACTCCCACCCAGACACGTCTGCATACACATAATTGAAAATAATAAAAATAAACGCAAGTGTGGCAGGACACGCCTTGAAGACCAACACTCAGGGGGCAGAGGCAAGTAGACCTCTGTGAGCCCCAGCCTAGCCTGATCTACACAGTGATACCGGCCTCAATATTGCTGATGGATATGATCATGATGATGATACTTCTTTTAGAAACTGGAAAGTGTCACAGGATATTCAATCACTGTGGGCCCAGGGTTGGCATTTGCGTTAATTAAACAAAATTAACCTTAGGTCAGGAGGCAGAGTTTTCAATTAATCGACTGAAAGTAAACATAGAGAGTCAGAAGGCATCTGGGAGACACTAGAGAGATGCACAGGAGGTAGTAGGAAGGGACTTCCTGTGGTGCTTTGTTTGTTTGTTTTGGCTGAGCAGAAGGATGCTGTCTTTCA
Organism: Neodon shergylaensis; assembly: GCA_025134845.1. NCBI lineage: Eukaryota > Metazoa > Chordata > Mammalia > Rodentia > Cricetidae > Neodon > Neodon shergylaensis. The sequence goes on from JABTXL010020460.1 coordinate 64,308, forward strand.
GAGACACTGGCAAAGAGAGAAGTTCAGTTAGTTGCTACTCAGCTCCTCCAAACTCGCAGGTTTTCACCCCAGCCTCTGATTCACATGTCTTATTGATAAATAGAACAACAAATATTTAATTAAAAGTTTCTCCTTCCAACCTTTTCTCCCTCAACTCATTATGGGGAGATATTCAGTAGGGACTTCTGGTGTTTGCTATCCCAGAAGTGGGCTGGGATAAGTTCCCAAGGATGTGTTTATGGTGGCCTCTGAAGACACCAGTGATGGGCAAGTACTGGGTTCTGAGAACCTGAGACTCTAAACTGTATACTCAGCAGTTTTAGGATTTGATAGTTTTATTATCCAAAGTTCTGATCCCTTGAGTTGAGGTTTCCAGAGGCTGTTTAGGAGAGATCCACAGGGATAATATGGTTGATTTGTGATGCTGGGTTACTAGCTAGAGTACCTCTGATTCACATGTCTTATTGATAAATAGAACAACAGAGATTTAATTAAAAGCTCTACAGAGCCAGTGCCTGCCGGAATGGAATTCCCACCAGGCCGCCACCTGAGTAGCTCCTTGCCACTGCCAGAGAAGCAGGCCAGTAACTGTGGAACAACAATTACTGAAACAGCAGCAGATCAAAGTACAGCTTCATCAAAGCAGATGAAAAAACAGCATTGGTATCCAGCACGTGGCACAACCACACAGAGAGTTCACATCAGTAGGCTGCCTCCTCTTGGGTGACCTCAGAAGGCCCCGAGCCTGACCCTGACAGTGCTGTTGCTGTGGACAAACTGAAAAGCCAGCAGATTTGGTGCTATACCTGGGATGTCTTTAAGGAGAGAGTTAAATAATTAATATTGTTTAAAAAGAATATTCTTTTCTGTGTTAAGAATCAGAAGTATCACAATGCAGGGTTTTAGAACACTGTATACAGTGCTGCTACAGATGGCTTGTAATGAAAAAATACATGAGGGAATCAACCACTCAGCTGGAATTGACATAATACTGTTATAATTACCATCAATTTGATACTTCATATTTTATCTGTAAAACAGTGATTTAGTAACCATACCAGATACAAAAACTTGACTGGTAAAATACAAGACTTAGAAGGACTTACAACTGATGAGATACAAGGAAAGACCTACTCCTTTAATCCCAGCAATCAGGAGACAGAGACAGGTGGATCTCTGTGAGTTTGAAGCCAGTCTGGTCTACAGAGCAAGTTCCAGGACAGCCAGGGATACACAGAGAACCCCTGTCTTGAAAGAAAGAAAGAAAGAAAGAAAGAAAGAAAGAAAGAAAGAAAGAAAGAAAGGAAGGAAGGAAGGAAGGAAGGAAGGAAGGAAGAAAGAAAGAAAGAAAGAAAGAAAGAAAGAAAGAAAGAACACTGAGACACAGACAGAGGAATTTAGACTACTGCATTGCTGTGATTAAACTGGAGGGGGCAGCCCAAGGTTATTAGAAAACCAAACTTGGTTTATCCTTTAAACAATGTTTTTCTAGATATAATCCAAGCAGAAGGTCCAGCTTTCTGGAGTATGTAGAAAGTGTGACAAAGGCTGACACTGGACTAATGAATGCAGATCAACAAGGGACAGACAAGGTAAACCTTTGCCATTGAGACACACCTGAGGGGGGCTCCCACAGGCCCCAATATCAAATTTTGTTCAATTATTCCCTGTCAGCATGGAGGAAACTGCTCACCAGAGCAAATAAAAGACTTAATGTCTATTGTTAAAAACCATACTGCTCTGGATGTGATAAAGGAATGAACAGCTTCAGTAGATAAAACAAAAAAATTCAAGAGAGCCCATTAATCAAGTATTTTGGCAAACTTCTATAAATGGCCAAAGTTCAAAACAAAAGTATGAGTAAGTGGCATTGTAGTTTAAGATTTAGTAGTCATAGGGGCAAATGTGACAATAATTTCACCAAAAACTTGGCATTAGATTGTCCTCTTTCAGAGGTAAATATTCAGCCTTTAGGGATTAGAACTTCAAGTCAGGAAAAATAAAGTACAAAGTGTGTCCAGTGTCTAGGGCCAGAAGAACAGATGGGAAAATTAAAGCCATATGTGGTTAACAGAGCCATAAATTTATGGGAATGTGATTTGTTGCAGCAATGGAAAACACACACTAATATACCTCCAATCTCAGAAACAAACCATAAAAAAGAGAAAGCTTTTAATAAAAATATCACAAGGTATTATCAAGAACGGTCACAGAACATTCAGGTTGTACATAAGAGGGACACAAGGCTGTTGGCCTTTATCTTTAAAATAGTTCGTTGAAAACCTGTTTGGGTAGAACAATGACCTTTGACATCAGAAATATTACACACACTAGAAAGATCTGGCACAGCAGCAGTTAAATGCTCAACATATTGAAGAATCGATCAGTCCTTGGAATTCTCCTCTATTTGTCATTAGAAAGAAATCTGAAAATTAGAGAATGTTAACAGATTTGGGAACCATAAATAAGGTGATTCAGCCAATGGGTTCTTTATAGCCTGGAAATCCCCAGCCTTCTCTATTACTAAAGGATAGTCTATTACAGTGATTGATTTAAAAGGCTGCTTTTGTACTATACCTTTAAAAGAACAAGATAGAGGAAAATTTGCCTTCACAGTGCTTACTTATAATAATTCTCTACCTACTAGAAGGTACCAGTGGAGAATCTTGCCACAAAGAATGTTAAACAGCCCCATCTTGTGTCAATATTTTGTACAGCAGCCATTGGAAATAATTTATACAGTTTTCTTAATCTATAATTTACCATTATATGGGTGATATCTTACTAGTTGATTCTGATACTAAAACTTAGAAAAATGTTTGATAAAGTAAAGAGAATTCTGCTTTGTTGAGGACTGCAAATTGCTCCTGAAAACAATACAGAGGAGATTCTATTAATTACCTAGGATATAAGATAGGCTTACAAAAAATTCAATGACAGAAGTATAAATCAGGAGAGATCAATTGAAAACTCTTAATGATTTTCAAAAGTTGCTAGGAAATATTAACTGGCTATGGCTCACAATTGGATTAATAACCCAAGAACTAAATAATTTCTTTCAAACTTTATGAGGTGATAAGAGCTTAAATAATTCAAGAAAATTATCACCTAATGCTGAGAGAATGGCTCTAAAAGGGAAACAATTACAGGATGTACCTGTGGATCATTTGAATGCAGAGCCTGTTGTGGTCTGATTATTTTACCTTGTATGCATTCTCCTACAAAAATTCTCTTTTTATTGTAATTTTTCCTTTAATTTACATTCCAACAATTCTCCCTTCCACCCCTCTTCCTGCTCTCCTCTTCTCCCCTCCAGTCTACCCCCCATCCACTCCTCCCAATGAATAAGGGCTCCCATAGGGAGTCAACAAAGTCTGGCACATTAAGCTGGGGTAGGACCAAGCCCTTCCCCCTGCATTAAGGCTGAACATGGGTTCCAACAAACTAACTTATGTACCAGGGATAAATCCTGGTCTTACTGCCAGGGGCCCCTCAGATAGTCCAAGCTTCATCACTGTCTCCCACATATGGAGGGCCTAGTTTGGGTCCATGGAGGCTCCACAACTGTCAGTTCATTAGTTTCCATGAGCTTGGTTCAGCTGTCTCTGTAGATTTCTTCATGATAATCTTAACCTCCCTTGCTCATATATTCCCTCCTCCCTCTCTTCAATTGGATTCATGAAGCTTGGCCTAGTACTTGGTTGTGGATCTCTGCATCTGGTTTCATCAGTTACTGGATGAAGGCTCTATGTTGGGGTATTCACCAATCTTATTACAGGGGAAGGCCAATTCAGGCACCCTCTCCACTATTGCTAGGAGTCTTAGCTGGGGTCAAACATCACCTTTCACAATAGCCACAAATATATCTTGGGGTAACCCTAACAAAATAAGTGAAAGACCTGTATGACAAGAACTTTAAGTCTCTAAAGAAAGAAATTGAAAAAGATACCAGAAAATGGAAAGCTCTCCTATGCTCTTGGATAGGTAGGATCAATATAATAAAATGAAAGGCAATCTACAGATTCAATGCAATCCCCATCAAAATCCCAACACAATTCTTCACAAACCTTGAAAGAACAATACTCAACTTCATGTGGAAAACAAACAAAAAACAGAATAGCTAAAACAATTCTCTACAATAAAGGAACTTCCAGAGGCATCACCATTTTTTTCTTCAAACTCTACTATAGAGCTGTAGTAATAAAAATAGCTTGATATTGGCATAAAAATAGACACATGGACAAATGGAATTGAATCAAAGACCCTGACATTAACCCACACACCTAAGAATAGTTGATTTCTGATAAAAATTCAAAAATATACAAAGAAAACATCTTCAACTAATGGTTATGGCATAACTGGATGTCAACTTGTAGAAGATTGCAAATAGATCCATATCTATCAGCATGCACAAAACTCAAATCCAAGAGAATCAAGAACCTCAACATGAATCCAGTTATATTGAGCCTGATAGAAGAGAAAATGGAGGAGGAGATCCGGAGTGGGGAGTGAGTGGCTGCCCGGCCGGACAGTCATGGGGAACGGAGTCCAGGCCCCCTCCAATTCCCTAAACTTTTCTGGCCCTTCAGCGGGGCGTGTTCCCAGCTACTGGCTTTCTTTACCTCATTTCATCTTGCCCCCAAGGACTCCTTTTCATCTGCGGGGTCCTTGGATCCCCCAACTCAGCCTGCTTCAGGACTGAGAGGTCCAGGGAGCCAGTGGAGAGTGATCCTGCTGCTCTGCTGGGGATTCTTTGTACCATACCACCCTCCTCCCCAAGTCCGCCTTTTTGTCTGTGAGGTCCTTGGAGCCCAGCAAGAGGCCCTGCTCCCTTGCTGAGCAGATCTGGAGTGATCCCCCAGCACAGGCAGCTTCCAGGCCAAGGGGATCTGAGAGCCAGCTCCAGTGATGAGGGGACCTAAGAGAAAGCAGAACAAGAAAAACTCCCAAGTACACAATCAGCCACAGCAAAGATTGGACCAAGACCCCAAGACTCTCCTGGCCTCATTTGAAGGAAGAGATGGGCAGGAGCCAATGCAAGAATTCCTCCAACAACCTGAAAAGCAACATAATAACACCAAAATCCAGCGAACACGCAACAGGAAGACTTGAACACCCTAACACAGAAGTAGAAGAAATCAAATTTAAACGTAACCTTATGAAAATGATGGAGACCCTTAAACAGGAAGTGGAAAACTCCCTTAAAGAAATGAAAGAGAAGACAAACAAAAAGTTAGAAGAAATTAATAAATCCCTCAAAGATACCCAAGAAAACCAAGAAAAAGCAATCAAACAGGTAAAGGAAACAGTTCAAGACTTGAAGACCAAAATGGAGGTAATAAAGAAAACATAAACCGAGGGATGGCTTCTGTAAAGCAAAGGGCACAGTCATTAAGACAAAAAGGCAACCTACTGAATGGGAGAAGATCTTCACCAACCCCACATCAGACAAAGATCTGATCTCCAAAATAAATAAAGAACTCAAGAAACTAGACATTAAAATTCTAAATAACCAAATTAAAAAATGGGGTACTGAACTGAACAGAGAATTTCTCAACAGAAGGATTTCAAATAGCCAAAAGATACTTAAGAACATGTTCAACTTGTGTCGGCATAAAAACAGACAGAAGGACCAATAGAATCAAATCGAAGACCAAGATATCTTAATTAAGGTAGCCATTTTGGGGTTGGCAAGAGGCTTGGCTCTAAAGGGGTTCCCAGGTGTCCACAGGAATGTTTCAAGGTAGAACCCTGGGCAGTGGAGGAGAGGAGAGGGCACCTGAACTGGCTTTGTCCCATAATCAGACTGATGACTATCTTGAATATCACCATAGAACCTTCGTCTGGTGACAGATGGAGATAGAGACAGAGACCCACATCGGAGCACTGGACTGAGCTCCCAAGGTCCAGTTGAAGAGTAGAAGGAGGGAGAATATGAGCAAGAAGTCAGGACCACGAGAGGTTGGTCCACCCACTGAGACAGTGTGCCTGATCTAAGGGGAGCTCACCAAAGCCAGCTGGACTGGGACTGAATAAACATGTGATCAAACTGGACCCTCTGAATGTGGCTGACAATTGGGGCTGACTGAGAAGCCAATGATAATGGCACTGGGATTTGTCTGTACTGCATGTACTGGCTTTTTGGGATCCTAGTCTATTTGGATGCACACCTTCCTAGGCCTGGAAGAGGGGAGGGCCTTGAACTTCCCACAGAGCAGGGTACCCTGTCCTCTCTTAGGACTGGAGGAGGAGAGTGGAGGGGAAGGGAAATGGGAAGAGGGGAGGAAGTGGAAATTTTGAATGGTATTATTTATAAAGCAATAAAAAATTTTTAAAAAAGAAGAAGAGAAATAGAAAGTAGCCTTGAACACATTGGCACAGAAGACCACTTCCTAAATATAACTCCAGTAGCACAGAGACTAAGAGCAACAATCAATAAATGAGACTTCCTGAAACTGAAAAGCTTCTGTAAGGCAAAGAACATAATGAATAAGACAGAACAACAGCCTACAGAATGGGAAAAGATATTTGCCAACCCCACATGTAACAAAGGGCTGATCTCCATAATATATAAAGAACTTAAGAAACTAGACATCAAAATACCAAATAATCCAATTTTAAAATTGGGTACAGATCTAAACAGAGAATTCTCAGCAGAAGAATCTCAAATGACTGAAAGGTATTTAAAGGGTTGCTCAACATCCTTAATCATCAGGGAAATGAAAATCAAAATGATTCTGAGATACCATCTTACACCTGTCAGAATGGCTAAGATCTAAATTACTGAGGACAGCCTACATTGAAGAGGATGTGAAGTCAGAGGAACACTCCTCCACTGCTGGTGGGAGTACAAAGTTGTACAGCCACTTTGGAAATCAGTATAGCAGTTTCTCAGAAAACTGGGAATCAATTTACCTCAAGACCCAGAGATACAACTCTTGGGCAAATACCCAAAGGATACTCAATCATACCACAAAGACACTTTCTCAACAATGTTTATAGCAACATTATTCATAATAACCAGAACCTGCAAACAACCTAGATGCCCCTAAACTGAAGACTGGATAAATAAAATGTAGTACATTTATACAATGGAGTATTGCTCAGTTGTAAAAAAAATTAAATAAAATAAAAAATAAAAAAATGAAATAATGAAATTTGCAGGAAACTGGATAAAACTAGGGGGCAAAAAGTCCTAAATAAGGTAACCCAGACTCAGATACAAAGCAAAGAATAGCCAGACTACAATCCACAACTCTAGAGGAGCTAGGTAACAAGGAAGGCCCTAAGAGGAAACATTGATCTCCCTGAGGAGGAGAAGTAGATGAGATTTCCTGGGTAAACTGGGGTGAGGGGGAGCAGTAAAGGGGAGGGGATGAGGGGTGGAAACATGAGAGAATGGAAAGGTCATGGGGAGAGGGGAATGGTGTGGGAGAGCAACGAATGAGATTTTGATGGGAACAGTCATTCTGGGATTAGGGAGAAACCTGGTGCTAGAGAAATTCCCAAGAATCCACAAGGATGACCTCTACAAAAACTCTTATGCAGAAAAAAAAATCTTAGAATGAGTATTTTTACCACACAAACAAAGTAGAAAGAAAGAGAGAGAGAGAGAGAGAGAGAGAGAAGGACATGTAGAAAAGGTTTATAAATTAATTCTAAAAGGAAAATTGAGACTTCACCAGTTAACAGGAGTAGACACAGCAGAAATTTACCAATGCTGCTGAAGCAGCAGATTGAAACTCAGCCTCTGTGCATATGGAAAAACAGCAGGTAAGTTTATCAAGGTAACCAGTGCTAATGAGAGAAATAGCATCCTGGCCACCTATACCCAGTCCAAACTTGTCCAAAATGAACACTCTCAGCTCTGGTACTAACACCTGCCCGGCAGTGCTGGATCCCGGCCCAGCTCACTGCCCACATCTGGGGTCTTCCTGAGCCTCCTTGGTACCTCACTCCTCATTTGTGTTCCTTCTTCTGGGAGGGGTGTGAGGCTGGAGAACTCTAGAACACAGCAGCGACAGACGGAGTACAGACAGGGAGAGATGGTGATGGAGATGGTGATGCTCCAGGGAACTGCTTATTCACCAGCCTCTTCTACCAAGACAGTTGTCCCAAAAATAAGATCACACGTGAGTGCACACACAGGCATTCACACAGATGTATGTATGTATGTATGCATACATACACACAATATACATATACACTCACACATATACACACAATCCCAAATACGCACACAATTATACATAGATATATACACACATATATTCACACACACATGCATTTACACATTCATATATCACAAATACATACACTCACACATACATAAAATACATTCATACACACATATACACACACATGCACACACATATATACATATATAAGCACATACACACATGCATGTACATATGTATATATCTACACATGTATATACCCATACACATATGTATACACACATATACACAATACATATACATTCACACATACATGCAGAAACCTATATACACACATACATATACACATACACAAAAACATATGTATACACACATATTCACACATACAAATACATACACATATACATATACATTCACACATACATATAGAAAGCTATATATGCACATAAATGTATACACACATACATACAAATATATATACATGTATACAGATACACATATACATGCATATATTCACACACACACATCCACACACACCTGTTCCTTCCAGACTAAACCTAGGCAACAGTAGATTGAATATCTTCTGTGTGCCACTCACTGCCCTCATTCCCATGTAGCCCTTTCTTAGAGTGAGTGGAACAAAGAGCACACATGGGTGGCTTAAAACTAATGACATATTGAATCATAGTTTTAGCAGCTGGAATTTCAAAACCAAGGTTCAGCCACAACCACAGTTCAAAACCACAACATCTGAATTGCATGTGGGAATTCTTCCTTCCCTCCCCTCTTTCCCACATCTAATGACTGGAAAGTCTTCCATTCCTGGTCTCACACCCGAATCACTCAGATCTCTGCCTTAGGAGCACATGACATCGTCTGTATTTGTGTCATCATATATGTACCTCATTTTACTTTTATTTTGTTGTGTATGCACATGTGTCTATGTTAAAAGTGGACAGGGCCTGCTCTTGCATGTACCACAGTTGGTGAGCAGTGGGGCCAGCTGCCCTACTCTCATAACCCAGGGTGAGCTCTCCTGCCTGCTGCAGGCATCGAGGGGTGAAGAGAAGAGGGCATCTTTCCATCACCCATGCCACCACATGGCAGCCGAGGGAGAGCAGGGTCATACAGCTGGATCATGTGGAGGCCTCTTCTTCATTGAGGTCCCCTCCCTTCAGATAACTTTAGTGTGCATCAATTTGACAGAAGAGTAACCAGCATACCCACCCTACTCCAGAATGATCTCATTTTAATCATATCCTGTTTCCAAATAGCTCACACACTGAGTTCCTCAGGCTAGGCCAGTAACACCTAATATATCATTGTCATAGTCAGGGTTCCTGTTGCTGTGACAAAACACCATGACTGGAGAAAAACAAAGATGGAGTCACCACCAGCACCTGCTGTGGAGCCCTGAGTAGTCTGAAATACCCATGGAGGGCCCAAAGGGTGACACAGACGTGGAAAAGGATCCACAGAGCCTAAAGTAGATCCATAACAACTAAAAAGAAATAGAAGAGGCCCATGGCAGCAAACTCCAGAGAAGCAGGCTTGAGCCAGTAACCTCCACTGCAGCAGACCTGAGGCAAAGACCTCCACAGGAGCAGGTAAAAGGAAACCACCACTGAGGGAGCAGGCCTGAGCCCAGAGACCTCTGTGGAACCTGGCACCAACCAGAGACATCTGAGGGAACAGGCCTGAGCCAGCGACTTCTGCCGGAGCAGGTCTGAGTCAGATACCCCAGCTGGAGCAGGCCCAAGGCAGCGACCTCCACAGGAGCAGGATTGAGCCAGTGGCTGAAGATGGATGCTAAAAAGAAATCCCACACTAGCTCAAAATTGAGTATAAAAGGGGTTGTTTATTTAGGGGTAGACTCACAGATCACAGTCCTCTGCTCCAACAGGGAACAGCAACTGAATCCAGCAGTCAGAAGAGAGAGAGAGAGAGAGAGAGAGAGAGAGAGAGAGAGAGAGAGAGAGCGCCCACGCTTTACATCAGCATTTATAGTATAAGAGGCCACACCCAAGTGGGCAGATAACTTAAAGGCTACTGGCTGAAGGATTTCCTATAGCACCTCCTCCTTTTGCTTAAATAAAAGAACAAATATCAGGTATAAAAATTAGAATTACAATCAGCATAAACAATATCAAGTAAGAAACATGTGGTAAATGTTTCAATAATTATCCTATCCTAAGGAGTCTTATAATAACTTGATCAAGTCATGAGAGGAAAGTAACTACAGCCATCTAGTCTTCAACCCCATTGAAGACTCAAGAAGGGAGATAATATTACTTGATTAAGCAGGACGTGCAATTAAGTGTAGTGCCATATTATACAGGCCCATATTTCTACCTTGTATGGTGGCCAGACTTTTAGGCCGCAGTCTGCACCTGGCCACACAGAAGGCGGTCACCTAGCCTTTCCAGGCAAACTGACGCCATCCTAAACAAAGAGTCAGGATATGCTAATGTCACTTTGCTCCTTCTTTGTAATTATGGAAGATTACCTAGGGAAGAGGTGTTAACTCAGTATATGTGACAGAGCAGCCATAGTTGTGGAAGTGACCTAAGTTCCATTACCCCAGAAACAGAATGCTAATGAACTTCCCCCTCAGTTTAACTTTAGATATAAAAGCTGTTTGAATAATAAACACTGGTTATTTTCAGGATTTGAATGAACCCTGAGACTCCCTCCTGATGTTGCTGTGTGAACTGTGCCTCAATTATTCCCACACCTCTACACTGTTCCAAGAGACAATACATATCGAGGCTGGACCTAGACAGTCAAGCAAATTCCAAAATGTGCAGCAAATGACAGAGACAACTGATTACCTGAGCAATCACCCAAAGTCTCATGTGCTATGTTGGAGCAATCAACTTTGGCTAAGGCCTAGAGTAACTGACAAACCATTTTCAGAGGCAAGAAGAATGTCAAAACCATCTTACTCTGTCTTGGCAAGGTTTGGCATTCTTTTTTCTTGTATCCTGCTTATCCAGTCCAGACATTGTGCATTTTGTCAGTGGTTGAGACATGGGCAGTTCTTTGCCCAAAGAACAGTTTTGCCAAGAAGAAAACAAGCTCCAAGTGGTGTGTCTTCGGTGCTCAAGATTCTCTTGGGAATAGATCAGTGCTGCCAGGAGCAATTGTGTCTCACATCAAGAGAACCCTAAGTTATTTAAATGCCATGTTCTACAGCTCTTTAAGTGGTTGAAGATTACGTATCTATGCATAATACAATCTCTATGTATCTAAAGAACCTGATTAGTCTAACTATAAGTATGACAAACATGGATGACTATTGACTTAATAATTAATACCTATATAGCTTAAAGACTAAGACTTCGTATTAGAATATTAAACAATCTTTAAACAACTGTGCAACAAATGAGGATAATAACCTCAAAATGTAAACAATGTATAAGTATCTTGATCAGAGGTAGAAATGTATATTGAAATATAATAAATATATCCTAAAATTGTATCAGTGTACAAAAATGTCTTAAGTAGAGGTAGAAGCATACATACATACAATATGACAAAATAACTTTGCCTAAGTGTACAAATATTGTAAAAAATAGGAACATATTCAATATAATTTAAATTTGTATCAATATACAAGAATCTATGCCAAAGTAAATTGCCCATAAATAATAGTTCACAAATATTCACTCTATTACTCACTATTATTATTAGTGAGAGTAAGATCACACTAATCTATCTATTATCCCACCCAATTTCTCTCTTTTTTTCAAAGAGATCTCTGAGCCTACATAATTTCCACCCCAACCCCAAGCCTATACCAATTATAATCAACACTAATTGATATCCCTAGCCCTGAGGACAAACTTTGCTGGGAGAGGGTATTTCATCTTCTAGAATTACTTCCAGCTGTCATGAGGGTGATATTCTTTCTATGGGATCCTGTGAAAATAAAATGATGGTTAAGTTTCAAGATTATTGTCTGGTATAATTTCAAAATGTCTCCGAGTAGTCAGTAGGGTTTTTCTGAGGATCCTACTTGGAATTCTAGCCAGAATTCCAATTCTGTGCAAAAAAAATTTGTGTAAAAAAAAAAAGGTGCACCATTTCAGCTAACCAAGTTAGAATCATCTTGAGTAGCTAGTACCTAAAATAGGTCTTATAGCAGCACTATCAGCATCATAATGCCATATCAACCAGGTGGAGTCATAATTAATGTGGGGCCCCATCTTCTTCCTGGAAAGCTCAAAGATTACTTCAGGAAAAGTCATTAGTCATTGTGGAAAACTTAAACATTATTTATACTGACATATATTCAATGAAAGGTATGATGGAGACAAAAATAGGTATAAAGAAAAGTTTTTTCTAAATTCTTCTTTCTGTCCCATACCAGACGGCTCCTAACATGAGACAGAAACTCTGAATTTTTCTTTTAACAACATGCTTGGATTTAGAGAAGGACAGAGCTATTGTCCATCTCCAAAGCCAGCTTTGATTTTTGAGTGAGTCATATCTATTATTATAGTAGGTAGCATGCATAATATCCTTTCCAGAAATATGAGTTTTAGGGACTGCAGGGATATTAATCTGGGTATTCCATTGCTGCAGCAGATCACTACCCCATAAATTCACTGCAATATTAGCCACATATGGCCTCAGCATTCCTCTCTGTCTTTCTGGCCCTATGCATTCAACCCATCTCCTGCTTTGCTTCACTTGAGATAGAGTTCCAATTCCTAGGAATTAAACACCTGCCTCTTGAAGAGGTCAATTTGGATACCAAGATTCTGGAGAAATGATACTCACGTCCTCACCCATGTCTATCAAATCCACAATTACAATGCCATTTATAGGCATTCTTAGCCTTGGTCTTTGATCATTTATAAAAGTTTGCAAGAATATATGTTTCCTATTTCCTAATGGAATTTTTGATTCATCTCCCATGTTTATTCCATCATCCAAACAGTATGGTTTTTTACAGAAGGCACTGGATTTTTTAATATTCCTGGTGAGACATGTCCTCCACAGTGACTTGGAATGACTAGACCACTTTTGACTCAGGGTCCTGCAAGAGCCCCCCCCAAGGAATTGTCCAATGGTATTGAGTTGCCTTGTTTGTCTTTTGTTGATCTGCATTCATTGGTCCAATGTCAGTCTTTGCCACACCTTCTACATAATGCAGAAGGTTGATGCCTTTTATTTTCGCCATTTCCAGAGGAGACATTATTTCTAGGAATTACTTGTCTACAAGCCCTTCTCAGATGTGCTATTCTACCACAATTAAAACATTTGGCATTTTGATGTCTCCTCATACATTTGAATATTGTTTCTCCTAGATTTAGTATAGTAGTCAAATGTCTCAATGCTCATTGTATGCAGGATTCATTCATCCATTGGTACTGATCTAACCTGTAAAGGCCCAAGTATATTTTTGATATGTGACAAACACATTCCCAGTGACAAATCTAATTTGCTGGAGAAGTGGACAAAAGACAGGTGTGCTGAGCTTTGCCTCTGGAGAGAAACACTGGGCATGCAGTGAAGCGGGATAGGTGAAAGCAGCAGGAAGAGGTAGAGCAGGCACTAACTCCACTGGGTACAGAGGGTATGGTGCCCACACTTCAGGGTTACTGGGTAGAGTGCAGGCACTGTGAGCTCATATGGCTCTCTGGCAATGAACTGAGGTACAGTGTTGGGCAAAGGAGTACTGGGGTTTGGAGTCCCTAGAGTTTGTTCTTGGCCATCTTCATGTTTGTCTTAGCAAACTCTAGTCATGGTGTTTGTGGGATTTCAGGATTGAAGTGGATGCTGTAAAAAGCATTCTTTGCAGCCTGTGCTTCTGAGCGACTGTCAAAACGGACAAAACCTACAGGCTGTTTAGATGGGAGTTTTATAAGAGAACCCTCATAGCCTTTGAATAGTCTGAAGAGCAGGTAGAACTCCGGGATTTGATGTCCAGGGGCAGACCACTGACAAATAGGGTCCAGACCTCCTCGTCCTGAAGACTGGCCTCACTCAGGGTGTTCTCCTTATCAGCTTTGCCACCACCATTCATCTTCCGGGTCTTTCGTCTCCGCACGGGGCTGGGGCACAGGACTGGGGCAAGGGCACGCTTTCCAGCTTGCTACCTTTCTTTGGGCTGTTGAGCAAGCAAGCTGTGGGGATGGAGCTGGGTGGCACTGTGGGGAGTCAGGGAAGGGCAGGGACCTCCAAGAGGCTGGGCAAACCCCAGAGTCCTGAAAGGGCCGAGGCAGAGGAGGCGAGGCAGAGGGTATGCTGCTGGCCTTCCCAATGTATCATTTCTAAAAGTGCCTCATTCTTGGTTCTGTTATCAAACCATTTTCTTAAGGATATAATATGAAGAAAAAACTGAGTCCCAACATCCAATAAATGAATGTATCACAATAACTATATAAGCCTTGCAGAATACAATCTATAGTATGAGCAAAATGGTTATTAAAATTTTGAATGGTAATATTGTCTGAAATTATATAACTTTCAAGTTTATTGATATATTTATTAATCAAATAGTTACCTTTGTTATGAGATTCAGTAAATTGTTTTAGGTGTAATAATCTGTATTGTCTAGTGGCTGATGCGGTTGCAGCTGCATGGCAGTGGCGCAACCAGTGGCAGCACAAATAGTCCTGTGCAGCTTTGGTTTCCTGCATTGGTGCCTAGTTAAATGCTAACAAATATGCTTTGCTTGACAAATTAAAAGCAATTAAATCAATTCCGTACAAGGAGCAAGGAGCCAAAACTCACAAGCAGGGAGCACAAACCAGAAGCTGTGCAAGTTGCTGTGCAACAAGAAATGTGGTACTAGGATTGGGGGAATGTGTGTGAGCCTGGGAAATTTCCAAGTCGCTGTGCTTAGCTCCGTTGTGACAGGGGTTTATAAAAAACTACTTGGTAGGTGAAAGCATGCCAGGTGGGTGGGGTGGGAGACCTTCTGACTGTGGACCATTTAGGCCTTTTAGACCAGTCCACCCAGTATGTGTGGAATTGGGATCCATGTGGGGCATCAAATGAAGATGGACACTAAAAAGAAATCCCACACTAGCTCAGAATTCAGTATAAAAAAAGGTTATTTATTTAGGGGTAGACTCACAGATCACAGGCCTCTTCTCGAACAAGGAACAACAACCAAATCCAGCAGCCAGAAGAGAGTGGGCAAGCTTTACATCTGCATATATAGTATAAGAGGCCATGCCCATGTAGGCAGGTAACTTAAAGGCTACTAGCTGAAAAATTTCCTACAGCAAGAGGCCTTCACCAGAGCAGGCCTGAGGTAACGACCTCCACAGGAGCAGGTATAAAACAGTCACCTTATACTTAGCACCTTGTGGAACCCTTCTCTAAAACTGACCACATACTAAGAAACAAAGCAAACCTCAACAAATACCCCCCAAAAAATGGAATAACCCCACTTATTTTATTGAATCACCAAAGCTTAAAATCAGAATTCAACAACAACACCAATTTCAGAAACCCACAAACACATGAAAATTAAGCAATGCTCACATGAAGCATCAAAGGGTCAAGGAAGAAATAAAGGAAGAAATTAAAGATTTCCTAAAATCCAATAAAAATGACCACACAACATACCTAAATTTATGGGACACAATGAAAGCAGTATTAAGAGGAAAGTTCATAGCACTAAATACTTACATAAAGAAATTTGAAAAATTCTACACTAGTGAGTTAACAGAACATTTGAAAATTCTAGAACAAAAAGAAGCAAACTCACCCAGAAGGAATAGATGGCAGGAAATAATCAAATTGAGAGCTGAAATCAACAAAATAGAAACAAAGAAAATAATACAAAGAATCAGTGAGACAAAGAGTTGGTTCTTCGAGAAAATCAACAAAATAGATAAACCTTTATCAAAACTCACAAAAAGGCAGAGAGACTATCCAAATAACAAAATCAGGTATGAAAAGGGGACATAACAGCAGACACGAAGGAAATCCAGAGAATTATCAGGTCATATTTCAAAAACATGTACTCAACAATATTGGAAAGCTTAAAGGAAATGGACAATTTTCTGGATAAATATAAATTACTAAAATTAAATAAAGACCAGAGAAGCAAATTAAATAGATATATAACTGCTAAAGAAATAGAAGCAGTCATCAAAAGTCTCCCAGGACCAAAAGGTTTCAGCATAAAATGCTACAAGATTTTCAAAGAAGAACTAATACTAATACTTCTCAAGTTGTTCCACACAATAGAAACAGGAAGGACACTGTCAAATTCTTTTGATGAAGCTAAAATTACCCTGATACCCAAACCACACAAAGGCATTAGTAAGAAGGAGAATTACAGACTAATCTCACTCATGAACTTTGATGTAAAAATACTAAATAAAATACTGGCAAACTTAAAACAAGAACACATCAGAAAAATGATCCATCATTTTTCAAATCAGCTTCACCCATAGATTCAGGGATGGTTCAACATACAAAAATCTGACAATGTAATACACCATACAAACAACACAAAAAAACCCACTATGATCATATTATTAGATGCTGAAAAAAACCTTTGGCAAAATACAAGAGAGAGAAGGGATAGAAGTAACCTACCTAAACATAATATACAGCAAACCAACAGCCAACATCAAACTAAATGGAGAGAAATTCAAAGTGATCCCACTGAAATTAGGAACAAGATAAGGTTGTTCTCTCTCTCCATATCTATTCAATATAGTACCTGATTTTATAGCTAGAGCAATAAGACACCAAAGGGAGATCAAAGGGATAAATATAGAAAAAGAAGAAGTCAAATTCTCACTATTTGTTGATGATATGATAGTTTACATAAGCAACCCTGAAAATTCTACTAAGGAATATCTACAACTCATTAACACCTTCAGTAATGTATCAGGATTCAAGATTAACAAAAAAAAAAATTAGTAGCTCTCTTTTACACAGATGAAAAATGAGCTAAGAAAAAATCAGAGAAACATCACCCATCACAAGCTACAGCCTGGTATTGGCATAAGAACAGACAGGAGGACCAATGGAACCGAACTGAAGAACCAGATATTAATCCACACTCCTTCGAACACCTGATCAAAGAAGCAAAAAGTATCAAATGAAAAAAAGAAAGCATATTTAACAAATAGTGCTTGCATAACTGGATATCAAAATGTAGAAGAATAAAAATAGACCTATATTTATCACCATACACAAAACTCAAGTCCAAATGGATTAAAGACTCAACATAAAGCCAGCCACTCTGAACCTTATAGAAGAGAAAATGGGAAGTACACCTGAATGCGTTGGCACAGGAGACTACTTCCTAAATATAACCCTAGCAGCAGAGACACTGAGAGAAACAATTAATAAATGGTACTTCCTGAAACTAAAAAGCTTCTGCAAAACAAAGGGCATGGTCAACAAGACAAAATGACAGCCTACAGAATGGGAAAAGATCTTCACTAACCTTACATCCGGTAGAGGTCTGATCTCCAAAATATACAAAGAACTCAAGGAATTGGTCACCAAAAGAACAAATATTCCAATAAAAAAATGGAGTACGGACCTAACCAAAGAACTCTCAACAGAGGAATCTAAAATGGCTGAAAGACACTTACGGAAATGTTCAACATCCTTAGTCATCAGAGAAATGCAAATCAAAACAACTCTGAGATTCCATCTTACACCTGTAAGAATGGCGAAGATCAAAAACACCGATGACAACTTATGCTGGAGAGGTTGTGGGGAAAAGGGAACACTTCTGCATTGCTGGTGGGAATGCAAGCTGGTACAACTCCTTTGGATGTCAGTGTGGCAATATCTCAGAAAATTAGAAAACAACCTTCCTCAAGACCCAATAATACAACTTTGGGATATATATCCAAAGGATGCTCAATTGAGCCACAAGGACATGTGCTCTATGTTCATAGCAGCTTTGTTTGTCATAGCCAGAACCTGGAAACAACCTAAATGCCCCTCAACTAAGAATGGATAAGGAAAATGTGATACATTTACACAATGAAATACTATACAGCAGAAAAAAATAAGGACATCTTGAATTTTGCAGGAAAATGGGTGGAGCTAGAAAACATTATTTTAAGTGAGGTAACCCAGACACAGAAAGACAATTATCACATGTACTCACTCATAGGTGGCTTTTAAAGATAAAGCAAAGAAAACCAGCCCACAAATAGAACAATCCAGAGAACTTAGACAACAATGAGGACCCTAGGAGATACATACATAGATCTAATCTACATGGTAAATAGAAAAAGACAAGATCTCCTGAGTAAATTGGGAGTATGGTTGAAGGGGAAGAGAGCGGCAGGGAGGGGAACAGAGAAAAATGTAGAGCTCAACAAAAATCAATTAAAAAAAAAGTGCTCTATTGAACCACTGCTGGGTCAAGGAAGAAACAGAAAAATTAAAGACTTCCTAGAATCCAATGAAAATGAAGACACAACATACCCAACCCTATGGGACACTATAAAAGCCGTGCAAAGACAGAAGTTCACTGATTTTTTGTATTGTTTTATTTGTTTCTATTTCATTTATTTCAGCCGTCAGTTTGATTATTTCCTGTCTTCTACTCCTCCTGGGTGAGCCTGATTCTTTTTGTTCTAGAGCTTTCGGGTTTGCTGTTAGGCCATTAGTGTGCCTACATAAAGAAAGTGGAGAAAGCTCACAATACAAAGAATCAATGAAACAACGAGCTGGTTCTTTGAGAAAATCAACAAGAGAGACAATCCCTTATCCAAACTAATCAAAGGCAGAGAGAGAGCATCCAAATTAACAAAATCAGAAATGAAAGGGGAACATAACAACAGACACTGAGAAATACAGAGAATTATTAGGTCGTACTACAAAAACCTGTACTCCACAAAGTTGGAAAATATAAAAGAAATGGACCATTTTCTGGATAAGTACCACATACTAAAATTACATCAAGACCAGGTGAATGATTTAAATAGACCTATAAACTGAAAGGAAATAGAAGCTTTCATCAAAAGCCTCCCAACCAAAAACAGCCCAGGACTGGATGGCTTCAGTGCAGAATTCTACCAGAACTTCAAAAAATAGCTAAAACCCATACTCCTCAAAGTGTTCCACATAATAGAAACAGAAGGAACATTGTCAAACTCTTTTTATAGAGGCTATAGTTATCCTAATACTGAAACCACACAAAGACTCAACCAAGAAAGAGAATTACAGATCAATCTCACTCAAGAACATAGAAGTATAAATACTCAATAAAATACTGGCAAACCGAATGCAAAAACACATCAAAAAAAATCATCCACCATGGTCAAGTCAGATTCATCCCAGAGTTGAAGGGATGGTTCAACATACAAAAATCTATCAATGTAATCCACCATAGAAATAAACTGAAAGAACCATATGATCATATCATTAGATGCTGAGAAAGCATTAGACAAAATCCAACACCCCTTCATGATGAAAGTCTTGGAGAGATCAGAGATACAAGGAATGATCTAAACATAATAAAAGCCATATACAGCAATCTGACACCCAGCATCAAATTAAATGGAGAAACTCAAAGCAATTCCACTAAAATCAGGAACAAGACAAGGCTGTCTGCTCTCTCTATATCTATTCAACATAGTTCTTAAAGTTCCGGCTAGAGCAATAAGACAACAAAAGGAGATCAAGAGGATTCAAATTGGAAAGGAAGAAGTCAAACTTTTGCTATTTGCAGGTGATATGATAATATACATAAATGACCCCAAAACCTCTACCAGGAAATTCCTACAGCTAATAAATACCTTCAGTAATGTGGCAGAATACATGATTAACTCAAAAAGTCAGTAGCCCTCCTATATACAAATGATAAAGAAGCTAAGAAAAAAATCAGAGAAACATCGCCCTTTACAATAGCCACAAATAACATAAAGTATCTTCAGGGTAACACTAACCAAAGAAATAAAAAAAAACCTGTTCAACAAGAAATTTAAGTCTTTGAAGGAAGAAATTGAAGAAGATACTAGAAAATGGAAAGATCTCCTATGCTCTTGGATAGGTAGGATCAACAATAAATATGGAAATCTTACCAAAATCAATCTATAGATTCAATGCAATCCTCATCAAAATTCCAACACAATTCTTCACAGACCTTGAAAGAACAATAATCAACTTTATATGAAAAAACAAAAAACCCAGAATAGTCAAAACAATCCTGTACAATAAAGGGGTTTCCAGAGGCATCACTATCCCTGATATCAAGCTCTATTATAAAGCTACAGTAATGAAAACAGCTTGGTATTAGCATAAAACCAGACAGGTTGATCAATGGAACTGAATCAAAGACCTGGATATTAATCCACACACCTATGAACACCTGATTTTTGACAAAGAAGCTAAAATTATACAATGGAAAGAAAGAAAGCGTCTTCAGCAAATGGTGCTGGCATAACTGGATATCAACATGTAGAAGGATGAAAATAGATCTATATCTATCCCCATGCACAAAACTCAAGTCCAAATGTATTAAAGACCTCAATATAAAGCCAACCACACTGAACCTGATAGAAGAGAAAGTAGGAAGTAACCTTCAATGCATGGGAACAGGAGACCACTTCCCAAATATAACCCCAGTTGCATAGACACTGAGAGCAAATAAATAAATGAGACCTTCTGAAACTGAGAAGCTTTTGTAAAGCAAAGGACACAGTCAATAAGACAAAAAGGCAGTCTACTGAATGAGAAAAGATCTTCACCAACCCCACATCAGCAAAGTACTGATCTCCAAAATATATAAATAACTTAAGAAATTAGACATCAAAATTCCAAATAACCCAATTAAAATTGGAGTACAGAACTAAACAGAATTCTCGACAAATCTCCAATGGCTGAAAGACCCTAAAGGAAATGTTCAACATCCTTAGCCATCAGCAAATTAAAATGACTTTGAGATTCCACCTTATATCAGTCAGAACAGCTAAGATCAAAAACACCAATGATGGCTTATGCTGGAGAAGATGTGGAATAATGGGGACACTCCTCCCATTGCTGGTAGGAAGGCAAACTTGTACAACCACTTTGGAAATCAATATGGCGGTTTCTCAGAAAACTGGAAATCAATGGACCTCAGGGCCAAGCAATACCATTCTTGGGCATATAACCAAAGAATGCTCAATCATACTATAAGGATATCTGTAGTAGTAGGAGCGGCGGGGCTGCGTTCTGGCTGTCCCGGCTCCCGCACGGCTAGCTTATGCCCAAAATAATTACACAGAAACTGTAATCTTTTAAACACTGCCTGGCTCATTAGTTCCAGCCTCTTATTGGCTAGCTCTTACATATTGATCTAACCCATTTCTAATATTCTGTGTAGCACCACGAGCTGGCTTACCAGGAAAGGTCTTAACCTGCGTCTATCTGGAGTGGGAGAATCATGGTGACTGCCTGACTCGGCTTCTTTCTCCCAGCATTCTGTTCTGTCTACTCCACCTACCTAATTTTCTGTCCTATCAGGCCAAGCAGTTTTCTCTATTAGTTAACCAATGAAAGCAACAGATAAGATACAAGACCCACCTCCATCATTTCCCCTTTTTCTGTTTAAACAAAAAAAGGCTTTAACTTTAACATAGTAAAATTACATATAACAAAACAGTTATTAAGTAAGAATTATAGTTACAATATTTATATTTACTTTATCTTTTATCATAACTAAGGAAAACTATAACTATCCATTCGTCAACTCCATCAAAGACTCCAAAAGGATATAATACTACCTAAGTAAACAAGAAATAAGAAAACTCTAGAAATGACAGAGACATCTCGCTGCCTGGACAGTCACCCAAAGTTCCTCTGTACCATTGGGGCATCCAACTTCAGCCTACAGGCCCATAGTTTCCAGCAGACATTTCCATGAAGCAAGAAAATTCCAAAGACAGTTCAATCACTTTCTGCTGTGTCCTGCAGAATGTCTCATAGACTCTTTCATGAATCAGGAACCCAAAAGACCATCTTACCTTTAGGCAAGTTCAGCAGTCCTCTCTCTGCAGGTTCTCTGTGTCCAGTTCATGCAACAGTCCAGGCAAGAGCAGTTTCTTGCCCAAATGGCTAACCAACTCCATAAGGAGCCTCTTCGATGCCCATCTTCCTCTTGAAGTAGATTGGTGCTGCCAGGAGCAGATGTGTCTCATTGTCATGAAAAGCCCTAAGTTATTAAAATATTAAATTCCATATTCTGTAGTCTTTGAAAGATATGAAGAATACCTATCTAACTGAAATATATCTCTATATATCTAGAAAATCTAACTAACATGACTACAAGCTTGACTATTATCGGTGATTATCCATTAACAACCTATATTTCCTAATTGTTCATTACATTCTTAAATGAACTACAAAATCACAATACCTTAATCAAGATCAGAAATACAAATACATATAACAAAATTGACCTTAATATCCATACCAATGTAAATTATTCATATCTCTATCATATCCCCCTTTAAATGTAAAAGAACATTTATAAACAATATTTGGGAACATGGGCGCAGTTCTTTCTCTCCAAACTGCTTCCTGCTGAATGGGGGCGCTATTATTCAGGTCTTTTATGGGATAACCTGTCTGCTAGGTTCATCTCAGTCAGCAGTTGAGCAAAGTAATTTTTTGAGGGTGTTCACAGCAACCTTTCGGGAGGGCGTGGTCTATCATATCATATTGGGATAGAAGCAATCCACAGGGTCTCATCCTCTGTGAAAACAAAAGAAGACCCTTTCTAAAGCATCATATCCTTAGACCCAAATTCTGAAGTCATACCCTCATGATATCCGTTCTGGTTCCACTTGGCAGCCCATATAATGAAATGTCTCTCTGTACTTAGCTCCTTCACAGTCAAAAATTTTAAAGAAAACACAATGTACATAATCCAGACTCTCTGTAAATTTTCCATTTTTACGTGGCTTATTTTTCTTTATTTCTTTTAATCTATAACTATCTGTACTCTGTCTCTTTAAAGACTTTACCCCCCCCCTTTTTTTAAAGGGCATTAACTTCATTCTCTCTATATATTCTTTTTCTCTCTCTCAAGCCTACGTACACTCATCCAACATTGTGATCCATTTAGTGGTCTGAATCTGTCCTATTGTGAATCTGTAATTTTTTTTTTACTATCCAGGAGCACTTCTTAAAATGCTAAGCACTTCTTAAAAACTATTTGCACCATGTAGGGGTAATTTGGTACTGCCTGTTTCCTGCCAGTCTAAACCTTAACTGTGCTGTTGTTATGGTACTTACGATTGTTCCTTCCTGAGGTCAGCACAGTTCAGCATGGAGCTCCTGCCTCAGATCCATTTGGTGCCCCTGAGCTGCACACAGTTCCAGGCACACAGCAAGTCCACATTGGAGCCGCACTCAGCAGTCTAACACTCAGACTGAGCATGTGGCACAGAAACTCTTTTCATTCAAGTTACAGCCAAATCTGACATGCAGAGCACTGCACAGTCTGAAAACATGTGTCTGTATGGCGGCAGGAATCCGCCATGTTCTTCCGCCTGCCTAAGCCTGATTCTGCCATCTGCCCAGGTGCAGGCGGGGAGCCATCAGTCAGCATGGTCTCAGAGCACTCTCTTTCCGATCCCAAGCAGGAACACAAACTCCAGTCCCGTAAAAGCCATTGAAATGCTTTAAAGAAAGAGTTTGCACTGGTGGCACAGCCCCAGGAAGCCGCGCTTTAAAATGACGCAGCTTTTTTTCTGCTGCTGTTGCTGAATCAGGAAATCTCTCTACATCACGCCACCAACGAACAGCAAAAATCTGCTCTGCGTTAAACTCTGTTTTTTCTCTGTTTAAAATTAAGCTCTCTCAGGTTTTATGTGGAGTTTGTTACCACGTTGGGTGTCACTCTATTGTAGGAGCTGTGGGCTGCTTCCCACCGCCCAGCTCCCACATGGCTAGCTTTACACCCAGGCTGCATTCCTGGCGCCCGGCCGCCCACACGGCTAGCTTTACCCAAAATAATTACACGGAAACTGTATTCTTTTGAACGCTGCCTGGCCCATTAGTTCCAGCCTCTTATTGGCTAGTTCTTACATATTGACCTAACTCATTTCTAATAATCTGTGTAACACCACAAGCTGGTTTACGAGGAAAGATCTTAACCTGCATCTGTCTGGAGTGGGAGAATCATGGCTACTGCCCACTGTCTTCTTCCCTGCGTTCTGTTCTGTCTACTCCGCCTACCTAATTTTCTGTCCTATCAAAGGGCCAAGGCAGTTTCTTTATTTAGCCAATGAAATCAACACTATTCTTCTTTCCAGACACTTCTGCATCTCCTACACTCCATTTCCTGTTTCTCCTCCCCATCCTCTGCCCCCTTTTCCTCCGCTCACATCCTCAGCCTTCACTCTCAGCCATCCCCTCTCATTCACGCAGGACTTACCTTCTCCATGCGTAGAAGGTAGGTATCGATGAAGTCTCTTGGATTGTTGGGGTCCAAGGTTGCCTGGTGCTTCTCCACACTGTGGCCAATATAGTCTAGAACTTCCTGCAGGTTTTTGCAGATATGTCTGTGGGTACCAGGAAAGAACTTCAAGAAGCCAGAGAAGAGCTCAAACACCTGCAACAAAGAAGGGCCTGGAGGTCATCTGAAGCTATCAGGTCTCAGGAAGTGGACAGTGTTCCTAGGTCCACAGATATCACGAAGGAACAAACACACATACACACATCTCATTTATGTACACCATACACATGCATGCCTTGAACAGTATCTTCAAGTCTGTCTCTAACCTTCATTTTACATTCTCTGTATCTCCCTTTTCCTTTTCTCTGCTCTCTCTCTCCCTTTCTGTTTTGTCTTTATTTTTTTAATTTATGGGGTATTGTATTCTGACACACTTATGCCAAACTTACTTATTATTTAAACTCAATATATAGCCAAGGATCATGCCAAATTTCTGATAGCACAGCACTCACTTTCAAAATGTTGGAATCTCATATGTTGTACACCATCATGCCCTAGAGATAAACGTGGGTGCTCATGCATGAAATAGGATGTCCTCTATCCTCTAAGGTACAGCTGATTCACTGATATCATCATTTTCTCATGTCTGGATGACTATGTATTTCTATATTCAGGTTTCCGCCCTACTCAACATCCCTCCCTTCCTTTCTCCATTCATGCCTAAGGTTCTTTCCTTCACATGCTGTCTTTGCCTTTCTTCCAGCCCTAAGACACAGCCTTCTTCCCTCACAGAGCAGCTTTTTTCCCCTCTGCCTTGGATGCTCCTCTCTTCCCACCTACTGACGTGGCTGGAGAATGAGCTGATGGGTGAGAAGGTCTGATAGAACAGGTCCAGCAGACGCAGGAACTGGCGATCTTTGTAGTCAAAGCACTCTCCAAAGACGATGGAGCAGATGATGTTGGCTGTGATGCACTGGAAAAGGAAGGTGGGGTCCAGGGAAGCTCCTGGAGGGTGAGGATGCAGGACAAGAGACGGGAGACACAGAACTAGGGGAATAGTCTACTTCAGCCCCATCTCTATAAAGTTGTCCCTACCACTCAAGGAACAGCAACAGCTGCCACCACATTTGACATAATGATGCATATGAGTCTGGGCCCTTCACTCAGAGATGCATGCATGCTTTTATTTAAATCCCCTCAGTATTGTACAGATTATGGGGTGCTATTATATACACAGAAGAGGCACCTTCACTAAGGAAACCCAGTGACTCATGGCTGGGACTAGGAGGCTGGGACCGAGAGGTGGAGTGTGTGTAGTCAGTCTCCACCTGCTCCTCCTCCCAGGACAACATCCTGACTCTGGACTGATAGCTAACTCTCCCAGCCAGGAATGGTGTAGAGAAGGGTTCAGGGATGGTTGTGTGAATTTACAAGCTCTGAACACTCCACTCTTATCAGCCAGTCCTCCTCCATCCCTTCTCTGACTTCTGAGCTCTGTGGTGTTCCAGAAGCCCTAAGCACCTGCTGTCTGCTGCCTTTGTGTGCCAGGTTCACTCATGGACCCTGGCACTTGGAGGGCTGTTGTCAGTCTAACAGTATTGGGTCACTGTTGCCCTTCACCCTGAGCTGGCTTGTCTGTGGTCTCTGATCCTGTGTGGATCCTTCCCTGGGGCTCAAGGGCTTCACTCTCAGCCTTGGGACTCACTTCTCTTCCTCTGGGTCCTTCCTTCTCTCACTTCTTTCTCCAGTTCATTCTTCTCAGCCTCTGCAACTTTCTTCCCTCCCCCTCTGCACTGACCTCTCAGATCTCCAGAGAAAGGTCAATAAGAGATGAAAATACCCCGTGTAAAGAAGTGGAGGTGCAAAAAACAGTCATGTCACCAATGTGCCCTTGATATAACAAACCTTAAAGTGCCCAGAGATCCTCTGAGTTCTACCAAAGTCAAACTCCCATGAGCCTCTGTGTCCACTCTGCTCACCAGCACATTCACAAGGAAGAAAATACAGTTCCCTGCTTAGACCATGTCTGCAGGTCCTCCTGCTCCCTTCTCTTTCATTGACCTAGAGTCCGCATTTATCTTTGACTAAGATTACCAGTTCTCAACCTGTGGGAGTCAAATGACATAGGGGTCTCATAAGACCTTCAGAAAACACAAATATTTATATTACAATTCATAACAGTAGCAAAACTACAGTTATGAAGTAGCAATGAAAATAATTTTATGGTTGGGGTTCACCACATCATGAGGAACTATATTAAAGGGTCACAGCATTATGAAGACTACAAACAGTTGAATTAAGATCACCGGGATAGTGGTGTGACAAAGGTTAAGCCAACATAGCCTTGAACTCTGTATGCAATAGAAGATGATCTTGAAAATCTCACCATCTTGGCTCTACCTCCTGAGTGCTGGGATTGCAAACATGTATGACATACCCACTGTATATGATGCTGAAATACTCTACAACTTATCTATACCTGCACACACACACACACACACACACACACACACACCATTTTGAGACAGGACCTCACAATGCGACAGGACTGTCATTGAATTGATGACTACCTTTTCTTGCCTTCTGAGTTCTGAGGGGACCAGTGTGCACCACCATACCCAAGTGAAACAGAAAATTAATCCATGGATTGATTTTTCTAAACAAAAGTGACCACTGTGGCCAATCTATGTCTCTGAGTTTATTTATGCACAATATGAAACTCACATTTATTTTTCTGTCTCTATATTTCTCTATCCACACCTTTATCCATAGCTACTATTCAAACACACACACACACACACACACACACACACCATCTCTCTTCTGAATTTAATGTTCTTTCTCTACATTTGTCTGTCTGTCTGTTTGTCTGTCTACCTTTGTGTCTCTTTCTCTTTCTTTGGCTCTGCAGTCAGGTCCCTATGTCACCATCTTCCTTTATGTTCATTCTCCAGGACTCACCCTGGGATTTCCGCAGCTCCTCCACCAGACATCCGGCCTCCTCCTGAATCCGCTCCTCCACACTCCGCTTCCCCATCCCAAAGTCCTTCATGGTGGCCAGAGAGAATCGCCGAAGGGTCTTCCAATGTTCCCCATTGGCAAAGATCACACCTAAGAACCTAGGGGAAGCATGGGTGGGTTACAATGGAAGCTCAAAGACCCCGAGTCCTTCCCCAAATCTTTGGCTCCACCTCTCACACAACTTCCTGGACACATCCTCCACTTCATCCTGTTGTGTATCTCACCATATCCCTGCACAATTGAGTCAAACACAGCAATGGTCCCTCGGCCAGAGAAAGCCTCAGCTTGGTCCACCAGAGCTTCCCTTATGGCCTCTGTCCCACACAGCATGACCACAGGCCTCCGTCCCAGGTGCACTGTGAACACATCTCCGTATTTTTCTCGAAGCTGCCAAGCATAATCGCACCAGGATTGTGGTTAGTCAGTGCAGATGTTGTTACACTGTGAAACACACACACACAGATTGGTAAATAGGAATGCCTCCTCTGGCCACCCTTCACCTTCTGGGGAGCTAAGAATTGAAGGGTTAATTCACCAGGTAGGCAAGTCTGCAATGATTGGTTGGATGTTGTACTCAGGATAGCAATATAATAGAGTTGGGGTGGAGCTCTAAACACATGACTTTAATCCTAACCTTGGGGAGGTAGAGGCCAGGGAATTAGTAGTCATGTTTGGGTATCTATCTAGTTAGAAGCCAGTGTGGGATACCTAAGGTCCTATCTCAAAAGAAAATAAATAGGTAGATATAGATATGTGATGTGAGATTTCTGTCTCTATACTGTGATTATCATTAATGAATAAAGAAAACTTGCTATAGAGATTTGCATTGGCATGGATCTTGGTTTATTGATACAAACTTAAGGTCAATTTTGTTATATGTATATTTCTGCTCTTGATTAAGGTATTGTGATTGTATACATCATTTAAAATGTACTATATAATTTAGAAATATAGGTTAATAGGTAATCATCTATAATAGTCAAGCTTGTAGTCATGTTAGATTTTCTAGATATATAGAGATATATTTCAGTTAGATAGGTATTCTTTGATTCTTTCAGAGACCATCAGAATATGGCATTTAAAATGTTTTAATAACTTAGAATTTTTCATGACAATGAGACACATTTGCTCCTAGTAGCACCAAACTACTTCAAAAGAAACATGGGCATCAAAGAGGCTCCTTAAGGAGTTGGTTGACCATTTGGCAAGAAACTGCTCTTGCCTAGACTGCTTGATAAACTGGATGTGCAGGACCCACAGAGAAATTGCTGCTGAATTTGCTTAAAGGTGAGACAATCCTTCAGGGTTCCTGCTACATGAAAGAGTCTGCCAGACATCCTGCAGGACACAGAAGAAAGTAACTGACAAACTGCCAATACAGGCAGAACTGTCATTGAAATTTCCTACTTCATGGAAATGTCTGCTGGATACTATGGGCCTGTAGGCTGAAGATGGATGTCCCAATGATACAGAAGAACTTTGAATGACTGTCCAGGTAGCGAGATGTTTGTCAATTTTGGTGTTTTAGAAGATGCTTACAAAGCACTTCCTGTTTACTTAGGTGATATTATGTCCTTCTGGAGTCTTTGATGGAGTTGAAGAATTTATAGTTATGGTTATAGTCTTTCTTAGTTATGATAAAAGATAAAGTAGATATAAATATTGTAACTGTAATTCTTGCTTGATAACTGTTTTGTTATATGTAATTTTACTATGTTAAAGTTAAAGCCTTCATTTTTGTTTAAACAGAAAAGGAGAACTAGTGTGGGAGGTCCTTCTGTCTACATGGTACTTTTATTGGTTAATGAATAAAGAACTTCATTGAGCCTATAACAGGGAAGAACTGGGCAAGGAAAGCTAGAGTGCATGCTGGGAGAAAGAAGGGCAGAGTCAGAGAGAAGCCATGGATTCTCCACCTGAGACAGATGCTAGGAACATTGCCTGGTAAGTCACTGTCATGTGGTGATATACAGATTAATAGAAATGGGTTAAAATAATATAAGAGTTATCCAATAAAAAGCTAGAGCTAATGGGCCAAGCAGTGATTTACGTAATACAGTTTCTGTATGATTATTTTGGGTCTAAGCTAGCTGGGCAGCCAGGAACGAACAAGCAAGTTCCCTCCAACAAAAACTGGCTTGGCCTCTGATAGGGTAGAGCAGAGCTAGGTGGGGAAGACTAAACTGAATGCTGGTAGAAAGAAGGCAGAGTCAAGGAGAAACCATGTAACACCACTGGAGATAAATGGGAATTTTACCTGATAAGCCACAGCCACGTGGCCATACACAGATTAGTGGAGATGGGTTAGTTTAGGACATGAGTTAGCCAGAAATGTGCTTAAGCTACTGGCTAAACAGTATTGCACACAATATGGTTTCTGTGTGATTATTTTGTGTCTGAATTACCAGGTGACTGGGAAATAAACAAACAGACTCCTACAACAGACGTGGATAAAGATACAGATATAACCATAGAACCTTGCTTGTACCATACAGTTTGGCCATCTGCCCCTGAAATATCAATCAAAAACCTTGCATCTTGTGGTCTAGCTTCAGCCTGTCCAATGCCTCCTGACATCATTCAGACAGAACGGCCCTGAACCACCTATTGGGTTATATGGGAAGGAAAGTAAAAGTCACCTAGTAGTGGTCCTGAATGTGAGTCATGACTGCAGTATGGACAGTTGGGAAAATGCCTGGCAACCATCGGGGCATCTACAGGGAATTGGTCCCAGGAACATGACGACCTTCCAGTGCTGAGAGCCTTTGAGGAGCATAGTG
>JABTXL010020461.1:0-10136 GCA_025134845.1 Neodon shergylaensis
GCTAAGGATTAATGGGTGTTGTCTACATCTCTTTTAAGAACGTATCTAGGGGGCTGGAGAGATGGCTCAGTGGTTAAGAGCATTGCCTGCTCTTCCAAAGGTCCTGAGTTCAATTCCCGGCAACCACATGGTGGCTTACAGACCTCTATAATGAGGTCTAGTGCCCTCTTCTGGCCTGCAGACATACAGACAGAATATTGTATACATAATAAATATTTAAAAAAAAGAACGTATCTAGGATGGTACTATAAAATGTGGTTCCTGAGCTCTGACCCTTTCCCATTCCTTATCACCATGTTGTCAGTGGTCCTCTCTCCTCCAGCTTGTGGATAGGATTTTCAGTGGCCGAGCTTAGAGGAATGGAGGGAGCAAGGCAGACTTGGGATCCAGGTGAGGAAGTTGTATAGGAGCACAGAAGCACTGCGTCATACGAAGCCAGGGAACTGATGTTTAGAACATCACCATTAACACAGATCCGTGACTAACTAAGTGTACTACCCACACCTTATGGACACAGACTTTCCAGGGCCCCACTGACAGAACATTGCAAAGAACCCAGTCTGGTGGAAGGGTAATGCTTAGTCTCGGGGAGGAAGGTTCTGAGAGCACAGGGCAGATGCTGGTAGCCATGCCAGAGAAGCAGCAGGTGGCTATTGAAGTTCAGGTGTCAGCCCATCATGAGGAGAATCCCTGATGGGTGAAACTTAGTTAGGCAAGGCCTGGAGACCAGAGTCTTCAGAATGTCTTTTTCTTCTGCTGTGCTTGCACGTGTTTGCTGCTGCAGTCATTCTCTGGTATCTGGCATGGTGTGAATGGCTGTGAGGAGATCTCCACTGCCTGCAATATAGTGTGTTTATCTCAAGGGAATATCCCATTCTACTGGACATTTTTACCAGTGGGTTTATTTATTTATTTTTTTTATTGAAAAAATATCTGCCTCCTCCCAGCCTCCCATTTCTGTCACCATTCTCCCACTCCTTTCCTCCTCCCCCCACTCTTCTCCCACACCACCAACTCCTCCCTCCTCCCTCCACTCCCCTCCCCCTTCAGTCCAAAGAGCAATCAGGGTTCCATGCCTCCATCCAGGTCCTCCCCCCTCCATCCAGGTCCAGGAAGGCCAGCATCCAAACAGGCCAGGCTCCCACAAAGCCAGTTCATGCAGTAGGATCAAAACCCAGCTCCATTGTCCCTGGCTTCTCATCAGCCCCCACTGTCTGCCATGTTCAGAGAATCTGGCCTTATCCCATGCTTATTCAGTCCCAGTCCAGCTGGCCTTGGCGAGCTCCCAAAAGATCAGCCCCAATGTCACAGTAGGTGGGTGCACCCCTCGCGGACCTGACCTCCTTGCCCGTGTTCTCCCTCCTTCTGTGCCTCATTTGGACCTTGGGAGCTCACTGCGGTGCTCCAATGTGGGTCCCCATCTTTATATCCATCCATCGCCAGATGAAGGTTCTATGGTGATATGCAAGATATAAATCAGTATGGCTATAGGATAGGGCCACCCCAGGTTCCCTTTCCTCAGTTGCCCAAGGAACTAACAGGGGACATCTCCCTGGACACCTGTGAGCCCCTCTAGAGTCAAGTCTCCTGCCAACCCTAAGATGGCTCCCTTAATTAGGATATATATTTCTCTGCTCCTGTGTCCACCCTTTCTTTATCCCAACCATCCCATTCCCCCAAGCTCCCCCCAATCTCCCCTATTCACTTTTCTCTCTCTATTCCCCCTCCCCCGCCCCATCCCATTCAACTCCCAAGTTCTGAATTTTTGCCTGGGAATCTTGTCTACTTCCCATATCCAGGAGGATGACTATATGTTTTTCTTTGGGTTCACCTTCTTATTTAGCTTCTCTAGGATCACAAATTATAGGCTCAATGTCCTTTATTTATGGCTAAAAACCAATTATGAGTGAGTACATCCCATGTTCCTCTTTTTGGGTCTGGCTTACCTCACTCAGGATAGTGTTTTCTTTTTCCATCCATTTGCATGCAAAATTTAAGATGTCATTTTTTTTTTACCAGTGAGTAGTACTCTAATGTGTATATATTCCACACTTTCTTCATCCATTCTTCCATTGAAGGGCATCTAGGTTGTTTTCAGGTTCTGGCTATTACAAATAATGCTGCTATGAACATATTTGAACAAATGCTTTTGTAATATGATAGGGCATTTCTTGTGTATATTCCCAAGAGTGGAATTGCTGGGTACTGGGGTAGGTTGAATCAGAATTTCCTGAGAAATTGCCACAATGATTTCCAAAGTGGTTAAACAAGTTTGCATTCCCACCAGCAATTGATGAGTGTACCCCTTCCTCCACATCCTTTCCAGCAAAGGCTATCATTGGTGTTTTTGATTTTAGCCATTCTTACAGGGGTAAGATGGTATCTCAAAGTTATTTTGATTTGCATTTCCCTGATCGCTAAGGAGGTTGAGCATGACCTTAAGTGTGTTTTGGCCATTTGAACTTCTTCTGTTGAGGATTCTCTGTTCAGTTCAGTGCCCCATTTTTAAATTGGGTTAATTAGCATTTTAAAGTCTAGTTTCTTGATTTCTTTATATATTTTGGAGATCAGACCTTTGTCTGTTGTGGGGTTGGTGAAGATCTTGTCCCAGTCAGTGGGTTGCCTTTTTGTCTTAATGACAGTGTCCTTTGCTTTACAAAAGCTTCTCAGTTTCAGGAGGTCTCATATATTCATTGTTGCTTTTATTGTCAGTGCTACAGGAGTTCTACATAGGAAATGGTCTCCTGTGCCCATGTGCTATAGACTACTTCCCACTTTCTCTTCTATCAGGTTCAGTGTGGTCAGATTAATATTGAAGTCTTTAATCCATCTGGACTTGAATTTTGTGCATGGTGATAGATATGGATCTATTTTCATTCTTCTACAGGTTGACATCAAGTTATGCCAGCACCATTTGTTGAAGATGCTTTCTTTCTTCCATTGTATACTTTTAGCTTCTTTATCGAAAATCAGTTGTTCATAGGATCGAGGATTAAAATCCGTGTCTTCTATTCGATTCCATTGGTCGACTTCTCTGTTTTTGTGCCAATACCAAGCTGTTTTCAATACTGAAGCTCTGTAATACTTACGAAGTCAGAGATGGTAATGCCTCCAGAAGTTCCTTTATTGTATAAGATTGTTTTGGCTATCCTGGGTTTTTTGTTTTTCCATATAAAGTTGATTATTGTTCTCTCCAGATCTGTGAAGAATTTTGATGGGACCTTGATGGGAATTGCATTGAATCTATAAATTGCCTTTGTTAGGATTGCCATTTTTACTATGTTGATCCTCCCAATCCAAGAGCAAGGGAGATCCTTCCATTTTCTGGTATCCTTTTCAATTTCTTTCTTCAAAGACTCAAAGTTCTTGTCAAATAGGTCCTTCACTTCTTTGGTTAGAGTTACCCCAAGATATTTTATGCTATTTGTGGCTATTGTGAAAGGTGATGCTTCTCTGATTTCCCTCTCTGCTTTCTTATCCTTTGTGTATAGGAGGGCAACTGATTTTTTGGAGTTGATCTTTATTCTGCCACGTTACTAAAGGTGTTTATCAGCTGTAGGAGTTCTTTGGTGAAGTTTTTGGGGTCGCTTATGTATACTATCATATCATCTGCAAATAATAAAAGTTTAACTTCTTTTTTTCCAATTCGAATCCCCTTGATCCCCTTATGTTGTCTTATTGCTATTGCTAGGACTTCAAGCTCTATATTGAAGAGGTATGGAGAGAGTGGACAGCCTTGTCATGTTCCTGATTTTAGTGGGATGGCTTTGAGTTTCTCTCTGTTTAATTTGATATTAGCTGTCGGCTTGCTGTAAATAGCTTTTATTATATTTAGATATGACCCTTGTATCCCTAATCTCTCCAAGACCTTTATCATAAAGTGGTGTTGAATTTTGTCAAATGCTTTTTCAGCATCTAAGGAAATGATCATAGGTTTTTTTCCAGTTTATTTATATGACGGATTACATTGATAGATTTTTGTATGTTGAACCAGCCCTGCATCTCTGGGATGAAGCTTACTTGATCATAATGGATAATTTTTCTAATGTGTTCTTGGATTCGGTTTGCCAGTATTTTGTTGAGTATTTTTGCATCGATGTTCATGAGTGAGAGAGGCCTGCAATTCTCTTTCTTGGTTGAGTCTTTGTGTGGTTTTGGTATCAGGGTAACTGTAGCTTCATAAAAGGAATTTGGCAATGACTCTTCTGTTTCTATATTGTGAAATACATTAAGGAGTATAGGTATTATGTCTCTGCCAGAGAATCAATGAAACAAAGAGCTGTTTTTTTGAGAAAATCAACAAGAGTGAGAAGCCCCTATCCAAACTAATTAAAAGGTGGAGAGAGAACGTGCAAATTAACAAGATCAGAAATGAAAAGGGGGATATAACAAAAGACACTGAGGAAATTCAGAGAATCATTAGGTCTTACTACAAAGGCCTATATGCCACAAAGTTGGAAAATGTAAAAGAAATGGATTTGTTTTTAGAAGAATACAACATACCAACATTAAATCAATACCAGGTGACCAATTTAAATAGACCTATTAGTCATGAGGAAATAGAAGCTGTCATAAAAAACCTCCTAACCAAAAAAGCCCAGGACCAGGTGCAGAATTTTACCACAACTTCTGAGAAGAGGTGATAGCTATACTCCTTAAAGTGTTTCACATAATAGAAACAGAAGAGTCATTGTCAAACTCTTTTTATGAAGCTACAGTTACCCTGATACCAAAACCACACAAAGACTCAACCAAGATAGAGAATTACAGACCAATCTCACTCATGAACATCGATGTAAAAATCCCCAACAAAATATTGGCAAACCGCATCCAAGAACACATCAAAAAAATAGTTCATTATGATAAAGTAGGCTTCCTCCCTGAAATGTAGGGCAGTTCAATATATGAAAATCTATCAATGTAATCCATCATATAAATAAACTAAAAAAAAAAACCTATGATCATTTCATTACATGCAGAAAAAGCATTTGACAAAATTCAACACCACTTTATGATAAAGGTCTTGGAGAGTGTAGGGATACAAGGATCATATCTAAATATAATAAAAGCAATATACAGCAAACCAACAGCTAATATCAAATTAAATGGAGAGAAACTCAAAGCCATTCCACTAAAATCAGGAACAAAACAAGGCTGTCCACTCTCACCATATCTCTTCAACATAGTGCTTGAAGTTCTAGCAATCAATAGCAATAAGACATCATAAGGAGATCAAGGGTATTCGAATTGGAAAGGAAGAAGCCAAACTTTCATTATTTGCAGATGATATGATTGTGTACATCAGTGACCCCAAAAACTCTTCCAAAGAACTCCTACAGCTGATAAACACCTTCAGTGATGTAGCAGGATACAAGATCAACTCCAAAAAATCAGTAGCCCTTCAATATACAAAGGATAGAGAAGCAGAGAGGGAAATCAGAGAAACTTCACTTTTCATGATAGCCACAAATAACATAAAGTATCCTTGGGTTACACTAACCAAGGAAGTGAAAGATCTATTCGAGAAGAACTTTAAGGCTTTGAAGAAAGAAATTGAAGAGGATACCAGAAAATGGAAGGATCTCCCATGCTCTTGGATTGGGAGGATCAACATAGTAAAAATGGCAATTCTACCAAAAGCAATTTATAGATTCAATGCAATCCCCAACAAAATCCTAACAAAATTCTTCATAGACCTTGAGAGAACAATAATCAACTTTACATGGAAAAACAAAAAACCCAGGATAGCCAAAACAATCCTATACAATAAAGGAACTTCTGGAGGCATTACCATCCCTGACTTCAAACTGCATTACAGAGCTTATTGCAAACAGCTTGGTATTGGCATAAAAACAGCGAAGTCGACCAATGGAATCGAATAGAAGACCCGGATTTTAACACATAAAACTATGAACACCTGATTTTCGATAAAGAAGCTAAAAGTATACAATGGAAGAAAGAAAGCATCTTCAACAAATGGTGCTGGCATAACTGGATGTCAACCTGTAGAAGAATGAAAATAGATCCATATCTATAACCATGCACAAAACTCAAGTCCAAATGGATTAAAGACCTCAATATCAATCTGAACACACTGAACCTGATAGAAGAGAAAGTGGGAAGTAGACTGCAACACTTGAGCACAGGAGACCACATCCTAAGTATAACCCCAGTAGCACAGACAACAAGAGCAACAGTAAATAAATGGGACCTCCTGAAACTGAGAAGCTTCTGTAAAGCAAAGGACAGTGTCATTAAGAAAAAAAGGCATCCTACTGAATGGGAGAAGATCTTCACCAACCCCACAACAGACAAAGTTCTGATCTCTAAAATATATAAAGAACTCAAGAAACTGGACATGAAAATTGTAATTAACCCAATTAAAAGATGGGGTACTGAACTGAACAGAGAATTCTCAACAGAAGAAGTTCAAATGGCCAAAAGACACTTAAGGTCATGCTCAATCTCCTTAGTGATCAGGGAAATGCAAATCAAAACAACTTTGAGATACTATCTTACCCCTGTAAGAATGGCTAAAATCAAAAACACCCATGATAGCCTTTGCTGGAGAGGATGTGGAGGAAGGGGTACACTCATCAATTGCTGGTGGGAATGCAAAACTGTGCAACCACTTTGGAAATCGGTGTGGTGGTTTCTCCTGAAATCGGGAATCAATCTACCTCTGGATCCAGCAATAGTACTCTTGGGAATAAACCCAAGAGATGTCCAATCATACTACAAAAGTGTTTGTTCAACTATGTTAATAGCAGCATTATTTGTTATCGCCAGAACCTGGAAATAACCTAGATGCCCCTCAATGAAAGAATGGATAAAGTAAGTGTGGAATATATACACATTAGAGTACTACTCAGCAGTAAAAAATAATGATATTGTAAATTTTGCATCCAAATGGATGGAAATAGAAAACACTATCCTGAGTGAGGTAACCCAGACCCAAAAAGAGGAATATGGTATATATTAATGGACTCATTAATGGACTCTAGCCATAAACAAAGGACATTAAGCCTAGAGAAGCCAAATAACAAGGTGAACCCAAAGGAAAACATATAGATCCTCTTGGAAATTGGAAGCAAACAAGATTGCTGGGCAAAAGTTGGGAACATGCGAGTGGGGTTAGGTGTGGGGATTGTCTTGGGGGATGGGGAGAGGGGGAGAGAGAAGGGAGAAGGGAAAGCCTGGAGAGAGCTTGGGGGAGTGGGAGGGTAGAGATGGGGAAAGGGCGAATATAGGAACAGGGAAGAAGTTATCTACATTAAGGGAGTCATTTTAGGGTTGCCAAGAGCCTTGGCTCTAGAGGGGATCCCAGGTTTCCACGGGGATGTCCCCAGCTAGGTCCTTGGGCAGCAGAGTAGAGGGTGCCTGAATTGGCCTTGCCCCACTAAAACACTGATGATTATCTCGAATATCACCATAGATTCTTTGTCCAGCTATGGATGGAGATAGAGACAAAGTCCCTCATCAGAGCAACAGACTGAGCTCTCAAGGTCCAGTTGAAGAGCAGAAGGAGGGAGAAGATGAGCAAGGAAGTCTGGACCGCGAGGAGTTGGTCCACCCACTGAGACAGTGTGCCTTTTCTAATGGGAACGCACCAAATCCAGCTGGACCAGGACTGAATGAGCATGAAACCCAACCGGACTCTCTGAATGTGGCTGAAATGGGGGGCTGATTGAGAAGCCATTGATAAAGAACCTTCATCTGGCGATGTACAGAGATACAGAGACTTACATTGGAGCACTGGACGGAGCTCTCAAGGCCCAGATGAAGAGCAGAAGGAGGGAGAACATGAACAAGGAAGTCAGGACCACAAGGGGTGCATCCACTCACGGAGGTGGTGGGACTGATCTAATGGGAGCTCACCAAGGCCAACTGGAATGGGTCTAAACAAGCATTTGATCAAATCGGACTCTCTGAATGTGGCTGACAATGAGGGCAGACGGAGAAGCCAATGATAATGACACCATATTTGGATTCTACTGCATGTACTGGCCTTTTGGGAGCCTAATCTGTTTGGCTGCTCACCTTCCTAGACCTGGATGGAGTGGGGAGGGCCTTGGACTTTCCACAGGGCAGGGCACCCTGACTACTCTTAGAACTGGAGAGCGAGGGGGAGAGCTGTGGGGGGAGTGGGAGGGAAATGGGAAGATGGGAGGAGGTGGAAATTTTTAATTAGTAAATAAAAAAATAAAGCATTGAGTCCTTATAGCCCAGCTCGTTTAGTTTCCTCTAATCTTAATGTTGGAAGACATGCTCACAAGTTTCAGAGTGCATTGAAACTGAAATAAAACTTTGCATATAATTTAAAGTTAAACTAAATGTTTTGTCAATACTTTTGAGTTAAAACCTTAAGAAGGCAATCTAGAGTTTTATCAAGGCACACAGCTGAATGTGGAACTCATTACAGTCAGGGAATAGGAACAGGGAAGCCCAATTATCATTAGCTGACATAAATTTTTGCTAAGATTGATGACCAAAGGGAATGATTAATTGCTTATACCCATTTTGCCCTTAATTTCCTGATATAAAAAACTATTGATAAGTGGATATGTACCCTAGAGATTTAAAGTAGACTTGAATGATTCTTTTTCATATAAAAGTTTAGATTTGTGAGTTCTTTAAGATTTCTTCTAAGCTTACCTTTCAAAATAAGTAGTAAAGTGATTGGTCCTTTCATTGTAACTGCAAAATTCAGATTGCCAGTAAAAGAATATCTTGCTTGCTTACACACTGCTAATCTATAAGAAGTATGCATGTTCTTGGGATAATTTGTTTTTCACTTGCAATACATAAAATGTTAAATCATGTAAGGGCTATGAAAATGCTTTTTTTTACTTTATTCATTATAACAATTCATTTGAAAAATAGACTGTATCCAGGCTTTGTCCTTAAGACTGATAACCACAGTTCTTTAGTGGGGAAACATCTGTCCTGGAATGTGTAGAGGTTTCCTTTACAGCTGTGAGAGCACCTCAGATGTTGACACAGTCCCCATTTACAGTTTCTAGGAGAAGGTTGGACACTCAGTGGATTTGTGAGAATGAAGGGACCTGCCCTCCTTGCCTGCTTCACCCTACCGTCTGTTGCACAAATCACAGAGATGTGGCATTTTATGTGTGTGGGATAAATAGCAGTCTTCTGTGAACTGCTAAGGTGCCTCCTGGAAACTTGGTGCCTGTGATCCCTAGAATGTCACCTCCTTCTTGAGAGGACTAGTGGAAAAAGCCTTGCTGTGATATTCAGGCAGGGTTTATGCAGACAACTGGAAGTGGAAAGGGGGAGCTTTTGCTGGTCTGTGTTCCACCCCAGAGAAGAAGCAGCAGTGTCAAACTCACTTCCTTGAGTGATGAGTTTTCACTCCCTGAAAGGCTCCAATGGTTTTCAGAAATCCTGAGCCTTCTGGTAAGAGCTCTGATCGGTAGGCTATGGTGTGAGTCCAGGAAACGTGGTGAATTGAGTTCAGTTCCCTCTGGGGTAGCTCAACCCTGCTGCATTACAGAGCCAAGTCAGGTCTTACATGATGTATTAGTTTCATTTCTGCTGCTGTAATAGAACACAGTGATCCAAAGCAACTTTGTTTTTGTGGATGGACCCAGAGGAAGAGTCCATAACTGTGGTGAAGAAAGGTTCTATGGTTCAGCCAAAAAGTGTGGGATGGGTCTTTGCTGTTTTGACCACAACAGTATCAGCTTTTAGATACTGAAATGATAACTTTTTTGGGGTAAGCAACACTTTAATCATTCTCTACTTGTAGTGATATCTCATTTGTATTTTTAATAAAGCTTGCCTGAAGTTCAGAGTAAAACAGCCCTACTGGTCAGTCTTACAGACCAGGCAGTGCTGACACAAACATTGAATCCCAGTATCCACACTAATTTGCCATAAAAATTGGGTAATAGTGCTACATGCCTTTAATCCCAGCACTAGAGTGGAAATTAAGGCAAGAGGAGACAGCGCTCACAAGGGCTCATTCTGAGATCCCTACAGGCAGGATTGACATTTCAGACTGAGGTAGAGGTAAGAGCAGAATCAGTGGCTGACTGTTTTGTTTTTTTTCTGACCTTCAGTCCAGTTTCTCTCTCTCTCTCTCTCTCTCTCTCTCTCTCTCTCTCTCTC
Source organism: Neodon shergylaensis (assembly GCA_025134845.1). NCBI lineage: Eukaryota > Metazoa > Chordata > Mammalia > Rodentia > Cricetidae > Neodon > Neodon shergylaensis. The sequence continues at coordinate 10,132 of JABTXL010020461.1, forward strand.
TCTCT
>JABTXL010020461.1:12430-40839 GCA_025134845.1 Neodon shergylaensis
GTCCGAATCCTCAGGGCACCCAGGTGGGCGGGAGTTCCTTTGTTTCAGTAGCCTGCCTGCACCAAGCAAGGTAGCGCTTTGTTTAGGAGCTACCCAACCAGCACGGAGACCTGATCTCGGCGCCAGGAGAGCCAGCACGGGCACGGAGACCTGATCTCGGCGCCAGGAGAGCCAGCACTGGGCACGGAGACCTGATCTCGGCGCCAGGAGAGCCAGCATTGGGGAGAGCCATCATTGGGCACGGAGATCTGATCTCGGCACCAGGAGAGCTATCACTGGGGAGAGCCATCACTGGGAAGATACATCAGTAGGCAAGAAGACCTGATCCTGTTAAAGAAGATCCATAGGGGAGCATTCAGAGGAAGAGATGGGCAGGCGCCAATGCAAGAATTCACCCAACAATCTGAAAAGCAACATGAAACCACCAGAAACCAGCGACCTCACAATAAAAGGACATGAACACCTTAATCAAGAAGAAGTAGAAAAAATTGACTTTATGAAAGTGATTGACGTCCTTAAACAGCATGTAAAGAACGCCCTTATAGAAATGGAAGAGAAATATAACAGAAAGTTTGAAGAATTGAATAAATCAGTGAATGATACCCTAGAAAACCAAGGAAAAACAATCAAACAGATAATGGAAACAGTTCAAGACTTGAAAACTGAAATGGAGGCAAAGGAGAAAACACAAACAGAGGGTCAGCTGGACATAGAAAATTTAAGTAAACAAACAGAGACTACAGAAACAAGCATAACCAATAGAATGCAAGAGATAGAAGAAAGAATCTCAGATTCTGAAGATACCATAGAGAAAATAAACACACTGATCAAAGAAAACAGCAAGTCCAACAAACTCTCATCACAAAACATTCAGGAAATCTGGGACACAATAAAAAGACCAAACCTAAGAATAATAGGAGTACAAGAAGGAGAAGAAGTGCAGCTCAACGGTCCAGAAAATATATTTAATAAAATTATAGAAGAAAACTTTCCCAACCTAAAGAAAGATATACCTATGAAGGTTCAAGAAGCATACAGAACACCGAATAGGCTGGATCAAAAAAAAATCCCCTCGCCATATAATAATCAAAACACAAAGCATACAGAATAAAGAAAGAATATTAAGAGCTGCAAAGGAAAAAGGCCAAGTTACTTATAAAGGTAAACCTATCAGACTTACACCTGACTTCTCCATGGAAACCATGAAAGCCAGAAGGTCCTGGATAGATGTACTGCAGAAACTAAGAGACTATGGATGCAAGCCCAGACTACTATACCCAGCCAAGCTTTCGTTCACTATAAATGGAGAAAATAAAACTTTCCAGGATAAAAACAAATTTAAACAATACATAGCCACAAATCCAGCCTTACAGAAAGTAATAGAAAGAAAAGCACTAACCAAGGAGTCCAACAATGACACAATAACTCAGACATCTAGAGACCCTTCACCAGCACAACTCAAAGAAGGGAAACACACAAACTCTACGACTAAAAAAGTGACCGGAGTTAACAACCACTGGTCATTAATATCACTTAATGTCAATGGACTCAACTCACCGATAAAAAGGCACAGGCTAAGAGATTGGATAAGAAAACAGGATCCAACATTCTGCTGTTTACAAGAAACACACCTCAACCACAAAGACAGGTACCTACTCAGAGTAAAGGGCTGGGAAAAGGCTTATCAAGCAAATGGACCTAAGAAACAAGCAGGTGTGGCCATACTAATCTCTAACAAAGTTGACTTCAAACTTAAATCAATCAGAAGAGATGGAGAGGGGGCATTTTATACTCATAACATGAACAGTTCATCAGGATGAAGTCTCAATCCTGAATATCTATGCCCCTAATATAAAAGCACACACGTACATAAAAGAAACATTGCTAAAACTCAAGCTAGTCATCAAAACGCACACACTAATAGTAGGAGACTTCAACACTCCTCTCTCACCAATGGACAGGTCAATCAGACAGAAACCTAACAGAGAAACAAGAGAATTAATGGAGGTAATGAAGCAAATGGACTTAACAGACATCTATAGAACATTGCACCCAAATAGGAGAGAATATACCTTCTTCTCTGCAGCTCATGGAACCTTCTCGAAAATTGACCACATAGTCGGTAACAAAGCAAACATCCACAATTACAAAAAAATATTAGTAACCACCTGTGTCTTATCAGATCACCATGGATTAAAGTTAGAATTCAACAACAAGGCTACCCCCAGAAAGCCTACAAATTCATGGAAACTGAGCAGTCAACTACTGAACCATACCTGGATTAAGGAAGAAATAAAGAAAGAAATTTAATGGAATTCAATGAAAATAAAGAAACAACATATTCAAACGTATGGGACACTATGAAAGCAGTCCTAAGAGGAAAGTTCATAGCACTAAGTGCCTACTTAAAGAAAACAGAGAAAGCACACATTGGAGACTTAACAGCCCACCTGAAAGCTCTAGAAAAAAAAGAAGCAGACTCGCCTAGGAGGAGTAGAAGACTGGAAATAATCAAACTGAGGGCTGAAATCAACAAAATAGAAACACAGAAAACAATCCAAAGAATCAATGAAACAAAAAGCTGGTTCCTGGAGAAAATCAACAAGATTGATAAATCCCTATCCAAACCAATCAAACGGCATAGAGAGAATTTGCAATACAATAAGATCAGAAATGAAAAAGGGGGCATAACCACAGACACAGAGGAAATTCAGAGAATCATTAGATCTTACTACAAAAGCCTGTATGCCACAAAACTAGAAAATCTAAAAGAAATGGACACTTTTTTAGATAAATACCATAAACCAAAGTTAAACCAGGAACAGGTGAACAATCTAAATAGACCTGTTAGTCGCGAAGAATTAGAAGCCGTTATCAAAAACCTCCCTACCAAAAAGAGCCCAGGACCAGATGGTTTCAATGCGGAATTCTATCAGAACTTCCAAGAAGACCTAATACCTATACTCCTTAATGTATTTCACAATATAGAAACAGAAGAGTCATTGCCAAATTCCTTTTATGAATCTACAGTTACTCTGATACCAAAACCGCACAACGACTCAACCAAGAAAGAGAATTATAGGCCAATCTCACTCATGAACATCAATGCAAAAATCCTCAACAAAATACAGGCACACCGAATCCAAGAACACATCAGAAAAATTATCCATTATGATCAAGTAGGCTTCATCCCAGAGATGCAGGGCTGGTTCAACATACAAAAGTCTATCAATGTAATCCATCATATAAATAAACTGAAAGAAAAAAAACATATGATCGTTTCATTAGATGCTGAAAAAGCATTTGCTGGTTCAACATACAAAAATCTATCAATGTAATCCATCATATAAATAAACTGAAAGAAAAAAAACATATGATCGTTTCATTAGATGCTGAAAAAGCATTTGACAAAATTCAACATCCCTTTATGATAAAAGTCTTGGAGAGATTAGGGATACAAGGGTCATACCTAAATATAATAAAAGCTATTTACAGCAAGCCGACAGCTAATATCAAATTAAACGGAGAGAAACTCAAAGCCATCCCACTAAACTCAGGAACACGACAAGGCTGTCCACACTCTCCATACCTCTTCAATATAGTGCTTGAAATTTTAGCCATAGCAATAAGACAACATAAGGGGATCAATGGGATTAGAATAGGAAAGGAAGTAGTTAAACTTTCGTTATTTGCAGATGATATGATAGTGAACATAAGCGACCCCAAAAACTCCACCAAAGAACTTTTACAGCTGATAAACACCTTTAGTAATGTGGCAGGATGCAAGATCAACTCCAAAAAATCAGTCACCCTCTTATACACAAATGATATGGAAGCAGAGAGGGAAATCAGAGAATCATCACCTTTCACGATAGCCACAAACAGCATAAAATATCTTGGGGTAACTCTAACCAAGGAAGTGAAAGATCTATTTGACAAGAATTTTAAGGTATTGAAGAAAGAAATTGAAGAGGATACCAGAAAATGGAAGGATCTCCCTTGCTCTTGGATTGGGAGGATCAACATAGTAAAAATGGCAATTCTACCAAAGGCTATTTATAGATTCAATGCAATCCCCATCAAGGTCCCAGCAAAATTCTTCACAGATCTTGAGAGAACAATAATCAACTTTATATGGAAAAACAAAAAACTCAGGATAGCCAAAACAATCTTATACAATAAAGGAACTTCTGGAAGCATTACAATCCCTGACTTCAAACTCTATTACAGAGCTACAGTAATGAAAGCAGCGTGGTACTGGCATAACAACAGAGAAGTCGACCAATGGAATCGTATAGAAGACCTGGTTTTTAGCCCACAAACCTATGAACACCTGATTTTCGATAAAGGAGCTAAAAGTATACAATGGAATAAAGAAAGCATCTTCAACAAATGGAGCTGGCACAACTGGATGTCAACCTGTAGAAGAATGAAAATAGACCCATATCTACCACCAAGCACAAAACTCAAGTCCAAATGGATCAAAGACCTCAATATCAGTCCAAACACACTGAACCTGATAGAAGAGAAAGTGGGAAGTACCCTACAACAGATGGGCACAGGAGATCGCTTCCTAAGTATAACCCCAGCAGCACAGACATTAAGGGCAACATTGAATAAATGGCACCTACTGAATCTGAGAAGCTTCTGTAAAGCAAAGGACACTGTCACTAAGACAAAAAGGCAACCTACTGACTGGGAGAAGATCTTCACCAACCCTGCAACAGACAAAGGTCTGATCTCCAAAATATATAAAGTACTCAAGAAACTAGACTTTAAAATGCTAATTAACCTAATTAAAAATGGGGCACTGAACTGAACAGAGAATTCTTAACAGAAGAAATTCAAATGGCCAAAAGATTCTTAAGGTCATGCTCAACCTCCTTAGTGATCAGGGAAATGCAAATCAAAACAACTTTGAGATATCATCTTACACCTGTCAGAATGGCTAAAATCAAAAACACCAATGATAGCCTTTGCTGGAGAGGTTGTGGAGAAAGGGGTACCCTCATCCATTGCTGGTGGGAATGCAAACTTGTGCAACCACTCTGGAAAGCAGTGTGGAGGTTTCTCAGGAAATTTGGGATCAACCTACCCCTGGACCCAGCAATACCACTCTTGGTATTATACCCAAGAGATGCCCTATCATATGACAAAAGCATTTGTTCAACTATGTTCATAGCAGCATTATTTGTAATAGCCAGAACCTGGAAACAACCTAGATGTCCTTCAATGGAAGAATGGATGAAGAAAGTGTGGAATATATACACATTAGAGTACTACTCTGCCATAAAAAACAATGACTTCTCGAATTTTGCATGTAAATGGATGGAAATAGAAAACACTATTGTGAGTGAGGTATCCCAGACCCAAAAAGAGGATCATGGGATGTACTCACTCATAATTGGTTTCTAGCCATAAATAAAGGTCATTGAGTCTACAATTTGATATCCTAAAGAAGCTAAATAAGAAGGTGAACCCAAAGAAAAACATATAGCTAACCTCCTGGTTATGGGAAGTAGACAAGAATGCCGGGCAAAAAATTGGGATCTTGGGGGTGGGGTGGGAGGGGGGTAAGGGGAGATTGGGAGAGAAAAGGGTGAAGGGGAGGATGGAAGGAACTTGGGGAAATGGGATGATTGGGATAAAGTAAGGCTGGATAGGGGAGCAGGGAAGCACATTTCTTAATTAAGGGAGCCATCTTAGGGATGGCAAGAGACTTGGACCTAGAGGGGCTCCCAGGTGCCCAGGGCGATGTCCCCAGTTAGTTCCTTGGGCAGCTGAGGATAGGGCACCTGAAATGACCCTATCCTATACCCATACTGATGAATATCTTGCATATCACCATAGAACCTTCATCTAGCGATGGATGGAGATAGAGACAGAGACCCACACTGGAGCACCGGACTGAGCTCCCAATGTCCCAATGAGGAGCAGAAGGAGGGAGAACATGAGCAAAGAAATCAGGACCACAAGGAGTGCACCCACCCACGGAGACTGTGGGGCTGATCCATTGGGAGCTCACCAAGGCCAGCTGGACTGTGACTGAAAAAGCATGGGATAAAACCGGACTTTCTGAACATGACAGACAATGAGGGCTGATGAGAAGCCAAGGACAATGGCATGGGGTTTTGTTCCTACTTCATGTTCTGGCCTTGTGGGATCCTAGCCAGTTTGGATGTTCATCTTCCTAGACCAGGATGGAGGGGGGAGGATGTTGGACTTTCCACAGGGCAGGGAACCCTGACTGTTCTTCAGGCTGGAGAGGGAGGGGGAGAGGAGTGGGGGGAGGGGTAAAAGAGTGGGGGGAGAGGGGAGGAGTGGGAGGAGGGGGAGGGAAATGGGAGGCTGGGAGGAGGCGAAAAAAATTTTTTTCCTATAAAAAAAAATAAATAAAAAAAGTACCACAAATGAAAGCATAAACAGCAGAATACAAGAGATTTAAGAGAGAATCTCAAGCGCTGAAGATACAATAGCGGAAATAGTCTCATCAGTCAAAAAACCATTAAATCTAACAAAAGCTTAATGTGAAATATCCACGATATGGGACACCATGAAAAGACCAAACCTAAGAATAATAGGGATAGAAGACGACAAAGTCCAACTCAAAAGCACAGAAAATATATTTAACAAAATCATAGAAGAAAACTTTCTCAACCTAAAGAAAGATATGCATATAAAGATACAAGATGATCAAATAGAAAGGATAAAAATCCCCTCATCACATAATAATCAAAACACTAAACATACAGAATATAGAAAAACTATTAAGAGCTGCAAAGGAAGAAGGCCAAGTAACTAAAGGAAGACCTATCAGAATTACACCCGACCTCTCATTGGAAACAATGAAAGCCAGAAGGTTCTAGTCAAGTGTTATGCAGACATTAAGAGACCACAGATGCCAGGCCAGATTACTATACCCAGCAAAACTTTCAATTATGATAGAGGAACAAAACAAGATATTCCATGACAGAACCAGTTTTAACCAATACCTAGTCTCAAACCCAGCACTACACAAAGTACTAGAAGGATAACTCCAACCCAATGAAATTAGCCACATCAAAAAAAAAAAAACATGGACAATAGATGATCTTACAGCAGCAAATCTCAAAGAAGAGAAAAACACACAAAAATACATCACCCACAATGACAACTGAAATAACAGGAGAGAGTAATCACTGGTCATTAATATATCTTAATATAAATGGACTCAACTCACCTATAAAGAGACACAGGCTAACAGAATGGATACAAAAATAGAATCCATCCTTCTGCTGCATACAAAAAACATGCCCCAACCTCAAAGACATCACCTCAGAGTAAAGGGTTGGAAAAATTTTTCCAAACAAACAGACCTAAGAAACAAGCTGTTGTAGCTATCCTAATATCTAAGAAAATAGGCATCAAACTAAAATAAATCAGAAGAGACAAAGAAGGACATTTCATATTAGTCACAGAAAAAATCCATCAAGAGGAAATTTAAATACTGAAATCCATGCCCCGAATACAAGAGCACCATCATATGTAAAAGAAACACTTCCAAAGCTTAAATCATACGCTAAATCATACACACTAATAGTGGGAGACTATAAAACACCACTCTTACCACTGGACAGGTCTGGTAGACCAAAAATTAACAGAGAAATAAGGGACCTAACAGATGTTATGACTCAAATGGACTTAACAGACAGCTATAGAGCATTCCATACAAATACAAAAAAAGAATATACCTTTCTCAGTGCCTCATAGAATCTTCTCAAAAATTGACCACATACTAGGTAACAAAACAAACCTCAACAGATACAAAAAATTGGAATAACACCATGTATCTTATCAGATCAACATGGCTTAAAATTAGAATTCAACAATAGCACTAATTCCAGAAATTCTCACAAACACATGGCAATTAAACAATGCTCACCTGAATCATAATGGGTCAAGGAAGAAATTAAAGACGTCCTAAAATTTCATGAAAATGACCATACAACATACCCAAATTTATGGGATACAATGAAAGCAGTGTTAAAAAGAAAGTTCATAGCACTATATCCCTATATAAAGAAGATGAAAAAAATCACATGCTAGTGAATTAACAGAACATTTGAAAACTTTAGAACAGAAAGAAGCAAACTCACCCAGGAGAGCTAGACAGCAGGAATAATCAAATTGGGAGCTGAAATCAACAAAATAGAAACAACAACAACAACAAAAAACAGTACAAAGAATCGATGAGACAAAGAGTTTGTACTGCAAGAAAATTAACAAAATAGACAAACCTTTATCCAAACTAACCAAAGGCAGAGAGAAATTATCCAAATATCAAAATCAGAAATGAAAAGGGGGACATAACAACAGACACAGTGGAAATCCAGAGAATCATTAGGTCATATTCTGAAAATCTGTACTGTACAAAATTGGAAAACTTAAAGGAAATGGACAACTTTCTGGATAAATATCATTTACCAAAATTAAATTAAGACCAGAGAAGCAAATTAAATAGACCTACAATGGCTAAAGATATAGAAACAGCCATCAAAAGTCTCTCAGCCAAAAAAAAAGAGCCCAGGACCAGATGGTTTCAGCCCAGAATTCCACAAGATTTTCAAAGAAGAATTAATACAAATACTCCTCAAATTGTCCCACACAATAGAAATAGAAGGAACATTGCTAAACTCTTTTTATGAGGCTACAATTACCCTAACACCCAAACTACAAAGAGATATTACTAAGAAAGAGAATTACAAACCAGTCTCACTCATGAACAATGATGCAAAAATACTCAACAAAATACTGGCAAATCAAATCCAGAACATAATCAGAATAATCATCCATCATGATCAAGTTGGCTTCAACCCAGAGATGATGAGATGGTTCAACATACAAAAATCTGTCAATGTAATTCACGATATAAACAAACTGAAAAATAAAAACCACATGATTATCTCATTAGATGCAGGAAAAGGATTCAACAAAATACAACATTTCTTCATGATAAAGGTCTTGGAGAAAGCAGGGCTACAAGGAATGCACTTAAACATAATTAAGGCAATATACAATAAGCCAAGTGTCAACATCAAAATAAATAGAGAGAAACTCACAGTGACCCCACTCAAATCAGGAGCAAGACAGAGTTGTCCACTCTTTCCATATATATTCAATATAGTTCTTGAGGTCCTAGCTAGAGCAATAAGACAACAAAAGGAGATGAAGGGGTTACAAATCAGAAAAGAGTAGTCAAACTCTTACTATTTGCTGATGACATAAAGTTTACATAAGCAATCCTTAAAATTTTATCAAGGAACTTCTATAACTCATAAACACTTTCAATAATGTAACAGGATACAGGATTAACTCAAAGAAAAAAATCAGTAACCCTCCTTTATGCAGATGATAAAAAGGCTGAGAAAGAAATCAGAGAAACATCACCTTTCACAATAGCCACAAATAGCATAAAATATCTCTGAGTAACTCTAACCAAATAACTGTAAGACCTGTATGATAAGAACTTTGAAGGAAGAAATTGAAGAAGACATCAGAAAATGGAAAGATCTCCCATGCTGTTGGGTAGGTAGAATTAACATAGTAAAAATGGTAATCTTACCTAAACGAATCTACAGATTAAATGCAATGGGCATCAAAAGCCTAGCAAAATTCTTCACAGACCTTGAAAGAACAGTACTCAACTTCATATGGAAAAACGAAAAAAGCAAGGATAGGTAAAACAATCTTGTACAACAAAGAAACTTCTGGAGGCATCACAATCTCTGATTTCAAACTCTACTACAGAGCTACAGTACTGAAAACAGCCTGGTATTGGTTTAAAACAGACAATGGAACAGAATCGAACACACAGATATTAATCCACACATCTATGAACACCGGATTTATGACAAAGAACCAAAAGATATCAAATGGTAAAAAGAACACGTATTTAACAAAAGGTGATATCATAACTGGATATTAACATGTAGAAGAATGAAAACAGATCCATATGTATCGCCATGCACAAAACTCAAGTCCAAAGGGATTAAAGACCTCAACATAAATCCAGCCACACTGAACCTCATAGAAGAGAAAGTAGGAAGTACACTTGAAGACATTGACACAGGGGACCACTTCCTAAATATAACCTCAATAGCACATGTACTGAGAGAAACAATTAATAAATGGGACCTCCTGAAACTGAAAAGCTTCTGTAAAGCAAAGGACATGGTTAACAAGACAAAATGACAGCCTACAGAAGGGGAAAAGATCTTAACCAATCCCACATCAGACAGAGGACTGATCTTCAAAATATACAAAAAATTGTCATCAAAAGAACAAATAATCCAACAAAAAATGGAGTAAAGACCTAAACAGAGAACTCTCAACAGAGGAATCTAAAATGGCTGAAAGACATTTAAGGAAATGCTCAGCATCCTTTGCCATCTGAGAAATGCCAGTTCTGAGATTCCATCTTACACCTGTAAGAATGTCCAATATCAAAAACAATGCTGACAACTTATGCTGGAGAGGATAGGGTAAAGGGAGCACTCCTGCATTTCTGGTGGGAGTGCAGATTGGTATAGTCACTTTGGATTGTATGATGATTTCTCAGAAAATTAGGAAATAACCTTCCTCACGACCCAGCAATACCACTTTTGGATATATACAGAAATGAATTGTACCACAAGGATATGTGCTCAACTATGTTCATAGCAGCATTGTTTGTCATAGCCAGAACCTAGATAAGGAAAATGTGGCACATTTACACAATGGAGTAATACACAGCAGAAAAAAATAATGGGATCTTGAAGCTTGCAGGCAAATGGATAGATCTAGAAAAAAGCATATTGAGTGAGGAAACCCAGACCCAGAAAGACAAATATCATATGTACTCACTCGTAAGTGGCTTTTATACAAAAATCAAATAAACCAGCCTACAAACCACAATCCCTGAGAACATAGATAACAATGAGGATCCTAAGAGAGACATGCATGGATCTAATCTACATGGGAAGTAGAAATTGACAAGATCTCCTAAGTAAATAGGGAGCATGAGGACTATGGGAGAGAGTTAAAAGGGAGGGGAGAAGGGAGGGGAACAGAAAATGTATAGCTCAAGAAAGTCAATTAAAAAAAGACACACTCAGTCTCTTACAGTCAGCAGCAATAGAGTGTCATAGATGTGCTCCTGGGCCCATTGTAAGCAACAAAACCATTAACAAAAAAGCACAAACTTTGAAAACCATGAAACTTTATTGCCCATGAGAAGAATTGATGAGAGTTGGAACAAGAACTAGGTTTGATGTCAGCTGGGATGTGAGTCAACCTTATTGAAGCCAACAGGGCACAAGGCATATGCCAAAGAAACACTGCTTTGGACATTGGGACCCAAACAAATTTTGATTGACACACAGATATTCAAATGTGAAATATTCAATGTGTTATGGATGTTTTTGCACTAGGACGCCAAAAGTGGGTCAGTTTCTAGCCTATGTATGGAATATGACATTGATGCAGAGAATCTGTTGCTTCCTCCTGAACTGAGGGCCAGCAAATTTTAGAAGTGCAGACCTTTGTTGAAAACAAGGCCCAGAAAAACTTATTTTTATTAGTTTGCAGTTTGAGCATACTCGCTCCTCCTCCAATGCCTCTAGGTCCACCTCTCTCTTCATGCCCACCCATATTTATGTGCTCGTGTCTTTAAAACATCTTGTCTTATGTGTGCTGCCCATATGTTCTTGGGTGTATTGTCACTGACTGGAGTGTGGTTGATCTACCTGAGTGACACCCTTGAAGAAAAGCAACTTTCCCTCTCTCAGCAGATACCAATTGCTATTAGATGTTCTGTTAGAGGCAGAATTCTGCCCACATCTCTTATTTATTTATTTATTTATTTATTTATTTATTTATTTATTTTAGATTTCTGTTATCTCCCCACCACCGCCTCCATTTCCCTCCCCCTCCCCCAATCAACTCCCCCTTCCTCAGCAGCCCAAAGAGCAGTCAGAGTTAGTTCCCTGTCTTGTGGGAAGTCCAAGGATCTCCCACCTCCTTCCAGGTCTAGTAAAGTGAGCATCCAAACAGCCTAGGCTCCCACAAAGCCAGTATGTGCAGTAGGATCAAAACCCAGTGCCATTGTTTTTGACTTCTCAGCAGCCCTCATTGTCCGCTATGTTCAGCGAGTTCAGTTTTATCTCATACAGAACACCAAATAGACTGGATCAAAGAAAAACATCCCCTCGCCATATAATAATCAAAACACAAAACATACAGATTAAAGAAAGAATATTAAGAGCTGCAAGGGAAAAAGTTCAAGTAACTTATAAAGGTAAACCAATCAGACTTACTCCTGACTTCTCTACGGAAACCATGAAAGCCAGAAGGTCCTGGATAGAGGTACTTCAGAAACTAAGAGACCATGGATGCAAGCCCAAACTACTATACCCAGCCAAGCTATCGTTCACTATCAATGGAGAAAACAAAACATTCCAGGATAAGAACAAATTCAAACAATCCTTAGCCACAAATCCAGCCTTACAGAAAGTAATAGAAGGAAAATCACAACCCAAGGAATCCAACATTGCCAACACGGCCCACAATAACTCAGGCATCTAGCGATCCTTCACCAGCACAACTCAAGGAAGAGAGACACACAAACTCTACTACCAAAAACAATAAGAATAACCGGAGTAAACAACCACTGGTCATGAATATCACTTAATATTAATGATCTAAATTCACCTATAAAAAGGCACAGGCTAAGAGATTGGATACGAAAACAGGATCCAACATTCTGCTGTTTACAAGAAACACATCTCAACCACAAAGATAGGCATCTACTCAGAGTTAAGGGTTGGGAAAAGTTTTTCGAGCAAATGGTCATAAGAAACAAGCAGGTGTGGCCCTACTAATTTCTAACAAAACTGACTTCAAACTAAAATCAATCAGAAGAGATCGAGATGGACATTTTATACTCATAACAGGAACAATTCATCAGGATGAAGTCTCAATCCTGAATATCTATGCCCCTAATATAAAAGCACATCTCTTCTTCAGGCCGAAGTTTTGTTTGACTTGAGACTTCTTATGTGTAGTTCCATTCATTGTGAAACAAGTAGACACTTTAGGTTCATTCTAGTGGAATAGGTTCATTCTAGTGGGAAAAGTGTTAACTTATATTTTAATATAGCTTTTTCTTCGTTCTTGATAATATTAAACATATATGGTTGAAATTGAGGACATGGCTGTGGCATTTGAATTTACTGGGATACACCAAACTTAGACTCAACTCAGTTGAGATGAAGTGAATTCATTCTCTGCTAGCAGAGGGACTTCAGCCTTAGAGCCAACACAGCACTTCATGTGGAAGGGGATGGGCAAAGGTGGTTTGAAAGGTGCACATCCTGAGTGAGATAACCTTGATTTAGGAAGACAAACACAGTAGTACTTACTCATAAGTGAATATTAACTCTAAAGTAAATGGTAACAAGGCTACAATCCAGAGCCCCAGAGAAGTAAGGTAACAAAGAGAGCCCAAAGAAGGACATATGGATTTTCCTGGGAAGAGGAAATAGAAGAGATCCCATGGGTAAACTGAGGGTTGGGTATTGTGGTGTACAGGGGTATGGGAACATGAGTGATTGGGTTGGGTAAGTTGAAGGTGGGACAGAGGAGAAGAGTAATGGTAAAGATGTCTTGTTAGGGGCTGCCATCTCAGGGTTAAGGAAAAACCTGCTGCCAGGGAAACTCCCAGGAATCTACACAGTTGACCCTAGCTAAGACTCCTAGGAATAATGAGGAGGGTGCCTGAACTGACCATCTCCTGTAATCAAGTAGGTGACCACTCTAATTGTCATCATAGAACCTTCATCTAGTAACTGATGGAAGAAGATGCAGAAATACACAGGGAACCACTGGGCCAAGTTTCAGGAGTGCTGTTGAATGGAGGAAGAAGGAATTGTGCTAGCCAGGAATGTCAAGGTCTTGACAGGAAAACTGACAGAGACAGCTTACCTGAGCTCTTGGGAGCTAAAGGACTCTGGACTGACAGCTAGGGAGCCTGCATGCCTAGGCTCTCTGCATGTCTGTTTGTGGGACTCCTAGCTGTGCGTTCAGGACCTTTTCTTGGTGATTAAGCTGCTTTTGGGCATCTATTTCCCATGCTGGGTTCCTTGCCTAGTCTCGATGCATGTGGGATGTGGGGGGGGGAGCTTTGGTGACACCCACAGGAGGTCTTCATTTCTGAATGGAGATGGAGAAGTGGATGGGGAGGGTAGTGGGAGGTGGAGGAAAGTAATGGGAGAGGAGGACGGAGGGGAAAATGTGATCAGGATGTAAACTAAATGAAAAATTTTAATTAATAAGAATATTTATTTATTATGTACACAGTGTTCTATCTGCATGTATGCCTGCACACCAGAAAAATGCACCAGAACTCATTACAGATGGTTGTAAGTCACCACGTGGTTGCTTGGAATTGAACTCAGGACCTCTGGGAGAGCAGCCAGCGCTCTTAACCTCTGAAGCATCCCTCCAGCCCCACAGCAATACATCTTAATAAAAGCTTGGCTAGTTACTCAGATGTCCTTTCCCTGTTGTTAGTGGTCACATAAAAACTAACAAGAACAAGAATGATGTCACTCTTCACTGCACACACACTTCAGCTTCAGATGTGTCTGTGGATCTACTTATCCTGATGAGCATGTCCTTGCTTTATTAACACAAAACCTTTGCAGGGAATGGCTTGGGAATGTGACCAACTGTTCCAAGGGTGGCCACACATTACTGTAACTGTGCGGCTCTCCACTAGAGGGCATTTGTCTGTGTCTGCACATGATCTGGGTAGTGTCAGTTATGAAGGAATTCCCCTGGAAAGAGAATATTAATGAGTATCCACCTTGGTTTAGCTGGGGGGATAAGAGTTTTTTGAATAATAAACGCGGGTAGATCTTCAGGAATGGATGAAGCCTGAGAGGCCCTTCTGATATTGCTGTGTGAATTGTGTTTTGTTATTTCCCACTCCTCCGTACTGGTTGAGTTAGGGAAAAATAGCTTCTATGTTGGGCCTATGGACCCTGACAGTTAAGCTACAGCTTACAGTTAGGCACTCAGATTTCAAATCAGTACCAGCAGTTGGATACTTCCAACACCCTTCTTTTCTTTTCTTTTTTAAGTTAAATTTTTAAAAACACAACAATCCAAGTTCTTACTCCCTCCTCTCCTCCCATTCCCTCCACACATCCTCCAACCCCACCTTTCTTGGGTTCTCCACATTATTGATGCCCCAGACAACAGGAAGCAGAAAAGAGCATGGAACCCTCAATCCTATCTCACCATTCACCTCTTCCTATTTCCTTACCTTTCACAATAAACAAAAGGCAAGAATGTTAGTCAACCAAGGACTGCCTACCTTCCAGAACCAGGTTCCTCCCTGCCCTCAATGACTTCAGCAGGACCATCTTAGGAAAGTGCAGGCTGCTGTGGAGCAGTCTAGGACGCAGAGGCTCAGCCTGGTTGGAATTCTGTCAGAAGAACCTAAGGCTGGTGAGTTTGGAATAATTTGGAGTCTTTAGTCTATTGGAAATCTGCTGGATCAGATATAAATTAGGGACAAAAGGTAAAGTTAGGGAGTTTAGGGGAAAATTTGTAACTTCGGGGCACATTGAAACTTTCAAGCCCTGATAGAAGGAGGAGGGAAGTCCCACGCCAGAGGGGGAGAGAGAAAGATATCCCACTGCCAGCAATAAGTAGGTAGCAAAACTTAGAAGTATTTATCTGGAGTCTGTTTGACTGAAACTTCTAAAGCCAAAATTCCAGCATTGGTCAACGGAATTCGGATAATCTTTTTTTTTATTAAAGATTTCTGTCTCTTCCCCACCTCCGCCTCCCCTTTCCCTCCCCCTCCACCAATCAAGTCCCCCTCCCTCCTAAGCCCAAAGAGCAGTCAGGGTTGCCTGCCCTGTGGGAAGTCCAAGGACCACCCACCTCCATCCAGGTCTAGTAAGGTGATCATCCAAACTGCCTAGGCTCCCACATAGCCAATAGGTGCAGTAGGATCAAAAACCCATTGCCATTGTTCTTGAGGTCTCAGTGGTCCTCATTGTCCGCTATGTTCAGCGAGACCAGTTTTATCCCAAGCTTTTTCAGACCCAGGCCAGCTGGCCTTGGTGAGTTCCCGATAGAACATCCCCATTGTCTCATTGTGTGGGTGCACCCATCGCGGTCCTGAGTTCCTTGCTCGTGCTCTCTCTCCTTCTGCTCCTGATTTGGACCTTGAGATTTCAGTCCGGTGCTCCAATGTGGGTCTCTGTCTCTGTCTCTGTCTTTGTCTCTGTCTCTGTCTCCTTTCATCGCCTGATGAAGGTTAATATTCAGGAGGATGCCTATATGTTTTTCTTTGGGTTCTCCTTCTTATTTAGCTTCTCTTAGAACCTGAGTTATAGGCTCAATGTCCTTTATTTATGGCTAGAAACCAAATATGAGTGAGTACATCCCATGTTCCTCTTTTTGGGTCTGGCTTACCTCACTCAGGATAGTGTTTTCTATTTCCATCCATTTGCCTGCAAACTTCAAGAAGTCCTTGTTTTTTACTGCTGAGTAGTACTCTAATATGTATATATTCCATACTTTCTTCATCCATTCTTCAATTGAAGGGCATCTAGGTTGTTTCCAGGTTCTGGCTATTACAAACAATGCTGCTATGAACATAGTAGAGCATATACTTTTGTTGTATGTTAGGGCCTCTCTTGGGTATATTCCCAAGAGTGGTATTGCTGGGTCCAGGGGTAGGTTGATCCCGAATTTCCTGAGAAACCTCCACACTGCTTTCCAGAGTGGTTGCACAAGTTTGCATTCCCACCAGCAATGGATGAGTGTACCCCTTTCTCCACAACCTCTCCAGCAAAGGCTATCATTGGTGTTTTTGATTTTAGCCATTCTGACAGGTGTAAGATGATATCTTAAAGTTGTCTTGATTTGCATTTCCCTGGCTGCCAAGGAAGTTGAGCATGACCTTAGGTGTCTTTTGGCCATTTGAACTTCTTCTGTTGAGAGATCTCTGTTCAGCTCAGTGCCCCATTTTATGATTGGGTTGATTAGCCTTTTACGGTCTAGTTTCTTGAGTTCTTTATATATTTTGGAGATCAGACCTTTGTCAGTTGCAGGGTTGGTGATGATTTTCTCCCAGTCAGTGGGTTGCCTTTCTGTCTTAGTGACAGTGTCCTTTGCTTTACAGAAGCTTCTCAGTCTGAGGAGGTCCCATTTATTCATTGAGGCACTTACTGTCTGTGCTGCTGGGGTTATACGTAGGAAGTGGTCTCCTGTGCCCACGTGTTGTAGAGTACTTCCCACTTTCTCTTCTATCAGGTTCAGTGTGTTCGGACTGATATTGAGGTCTTTAATCCACTTGGACTTGAGTTTTGTGCATGGTGATAGATATGGATCTATTTTCATTCTTCTACAGATTGACATCCAGTTTTGCCAGCACAATTTGTTGAAGATGCTCTCTTTTTTCCATTGTATACTTTTAGCTCCTTTATCGAAAATCAGGTGCTCATAGGTTTGTGGGTTAAAGTCAGGGTCTTCTATTCGATTCCACTGGTCGACTTCTCTGTTTTTCTGCCAATACCAAGCTGTTTTCAATACTGTAGCTCTGTAAAAGAGTTTGAAGTCAGGGATGGTAATGCCTCCAGACGTTCCTTTATTGTATAAGATTGTTTTGGCTATCCTGGGTTTTTTGTTTTTCCATATAAAGTTGATTATTGTCTTCTCCAGATCTATGAAGAATTTTGATGGGATTTTGATGGGGATTGCATTGAATCTATAGATTGCTTTTGGTAGAATTGCCATTTTTACTATGTTGATCCTTCCAATCCAAGAGCAAGGGAGATCCTTCCATTTTCTGGTGTCCTCTTCTATTTCTTTCTTCAAAGACTTAAAGTTCTTGTTAAATAGATCGTCCACTTCCTTGGTCAGGTTTACCCCAAGATATTTTATGCTCTTTGCGGCTATCGTGAAAGGTGATGCTTCTCTGATTTCCCTCTCGGTTTCTTTATCCTTAGTGTATAGGAAGGCAACTGATTTTTTGGAGTTGATCTTGTATCCTGCCACGTTACTAAAGGTGTTTATCAGCTGTAGGAGTTCTTTGGTGAAGTTTTTGGGGTCGCTTATGTATACTATCATATCATCTGCAAATAACGACAGCTTAACTTCTTCCTTTCCAATACGAATCCCCTTGATCCCCTTATGTGGTCTTATTGCTATTGCTAGAACTTCAAGCACTATATTGAAGAGGTATGGAGAGAGTGGACATCCTTGTCGTGTTCCTGATTTTAGTGGGATGGCTTTGAGTTTCTCTTCGTTTAATTTGATGTTAGCTGTCGGCTTGCTGTATATAGCTTTTATTATATTTAGGTATGACCCTTGTATCCCTACTCTCTCCAATACCTTTATCATAAAGGGGTGTTGAATTTTGTCGAATGCTTTTTCAGCATCTAATGAAATGATCACATGGTTTTTTTCTTTCAGTTTATTTATATGGTGGATTACATTGATAGATTTGTGTATGTTGAACCAGCCCTGCATCTCTGGGATGAAGCCTACTTGATCATAATGGATAATTTTTCTAATGTGTTCTTGAATTCGGTTTGCCAGTATTTTATTGAGAATTTTTGCGTCAATATTCATGAGTGAGATAGGCCTGTAATTCTCTTTCTTGGTTGGGTCTTTATGTGGTTTTGGTATCAGGGTAACTGTAGCTTCATAAAAGGAATTTGGCAGTGACTTTTCTGTTTCTATATTGTGAAATACATTAAGGAGTATGGGTATTAGCTCTTCTTGGAAGTTCTGGTAGAATTCTGCATTGAAGCCATCTGGTCCTGGGCTTTTTTTGGAGGGGAGATTTTTGATAACAGCTTCTAGTTCTTCGCGACTAACCGGTCTGTTTAGATTGTTCACCTGGTCTTGGTTTAGCATTGGTATTTGGTACTTATCTAAAAAAATGTCCATTTCTTTGCATTTTCCAGTTTTGTGGCATACAGGCTTTTGTAGTAAGATCTAATGATTCTCTGAATTTCCTCTGTGTCTGTGGTTATGTCCCCCTTTTCATTTCTGATCTTATTTATTTGCGTGTTCTCTCTCTGTTGTTTAATTAGTTTGGATAGGGGTTTGTCGATCTTGTTGATTTTCTCCAAGAACCAACTTTTTGTTTCATTGATTTTTTGGACTGTTTTCTGTGTTTCTATTTTGTTGATTTCAGCCCTCAGTTTGATTATTTCCAGTCTTCTACTCCTCCTCGGCACTTCTGCTTCTTTTTTTTCTAGAGCTTTCATGTGGGCTGTTAAGTCCCCGATGTATGCTTTCTCCGTTTTCTTTAAGTGTGCACTTAGTGCTATGAACTTTCCTCTTAGCACTGCTTTCATCGTGTCCCATAGGTTTGAGTATGTTGTCTCTTTATTTTCATTAAATTCAAGGAAGGCCTTAATTTCTTTCTTAATTTCTTCCTTGATTCAGGTGTGGTTCAGTAGTTGACTGTTCAGTTTCCATGAGTTTGTTGGCTTTCTGGGGGTAGTGTTGTTGCATTCTAACTTTAATCCGTGGTGATCTGATAAGACACAGGTGGACACTGATATTTTTTTGTATCTGTGGAGGTTTCCTTTGTTTCCGAGTATGTGGTCAATTTTCGAGAATGTTCCATGAGCTGCAGAGAAGAAGGTATATTCTTTCCTATTTGGGTGGAATGATCTATAGATGTCTGTTAAGTCCGATTGCTTCATTACCTCCAATAATTCTCTTAATTCTCTATTAGGTTTCTGTCTGATTGACCTGTCCATTGGAGAGAGAGGTGTATTGAAGTCTCCTACTACTAGTGTGTGTGGTTTAATGTCTGCCTTCAGTTCTAGTAATATTTCTTTTAGATAAGTGGGTGCTTTTGTATTAGGGGCGTAGATATTCAGGATTGATACGTCATCCTGATGAATTGTTCCTGTTATAAGTATAAAGTGTCCATCTCGATCTCTTCTGATTGATTTTAGTTTGAAGTCAGTTTTGTTAGAAATTAATATGGCCACACCTGCTTTTTTCTCAGGACCATTTGCTTGAAAGACCTTTTCCCAACCCTTTACTCTGAGTAGATGCCTGTCTTTGTGGTTGAGATGTGTTTCTTACAAACAGCAGAATGTTGGATCCTGTTTTCGTATCCAATCTCTTAGTCTGTGCCTTTTTATAGGTGAATTGAGACCATTAATATTAAGTGATATTAATGACAAGTGGTTGTTTACTCCCATTATTCTTATTGTTTTTGGTATTAGAGTTTGTGTGTCTCCCTTCTTTGAGTTGTGCTGGTGAAGGGTTGCTAGATGCCTGAGTTGTTGTAGGCAGTGTTGGCAATGTTGGATTCCTTGGGTTGCAAATTTGCTTCTATTACCTTCTGTAGGCCTGGATTTGTGGCTACATATTGTTTAAATTTGTTCTTATCCTGGAATGTCTTGTTTTCTCCATTGATAGTGAACGATAGCTTGGCTGGGTATAGTAGTTTGGGTTTGCATCCATGGTCTCTTAGCTTCTGCAGTACGTCTATCCAGGACCTTCTGGCTTTCATGGTTTCCATAGAGAAGTCAGGTGTAAGTCTGATTGGTTTACCTTTATAAGTTACCTGGCCTTTTTCCTTTGCAGCTCTTAATATTCTTTCTTTAACCTGTATATTCTGTGTTTTGATTATTATATGGCGAGGGGATGGTTTTCTTTGGTCCAGTCTGTTTGGTGTTCTGTATGCTTCTTGAATATTCAAAGGAATATCTTTCTTTATGTTGGGAAAGTTTTCTTCCATAATTTTGTTAAAGATATTTTCTGGGCCTTTGAGCTGTGACTCTTCTCCTTCTTCTATTCCTATTATTCTTATGTTTGGTCTTTTTATTGTGTCCCATATTTCCTGCATGTTTTGTGATGAGAATTTGTTGGCTTTGCTGTTTTCTTTGATCAGTGCATTTATTTTCTCTATGTTGTCCTCAGAATCTGAGATTCTTTCTTCTATTTCTTGTATTCTATTGATTATGCTTGTTTCTGTAGGCTCTGCTCGTTGACCTGGATTTTCCATATCCAGCTGGTGCTCCGTTTGTGTTTTCTTCCTTGCTTCCCTTTCAGTTTTCAATTCTTGAACTGTTTCCATTACCTGTTTGATCGTTTTTTTCTTGGTTTCCCAGGGTATCATGTACGTATTTACTCATTTCTTCAAACTTTTGGTTATACTTCTGATCCATTTCTATAAGGGCATTTTTCACATGTTGTTTAATGGACTCTATTGCTTTCATAAATTCAATTCTTTCCACTTCTTCCGTATTAGGGTGTTCAAGTCCATCTGTTGTAAGCTCATTGGGTTCTGGTGTTTTCATGTTGTTTTTCAGATTATTGGGTGAATTCTTGCCTTGGCGCCTGCCCATCTCCTTCTATTGAAACTATCTAATGGGTCTTTCAAAATCGGATCAGGTTTCCCTGTTGACCAGGGGCTCCTCTTACAAAATTCTGTCGCTCTGTTTCCTGGCTCCTGCCAGGGGCCAAGTTCCCTCTCGCCCCTTAGAAGGGTCTTCAGGAACAGGACCCGGCTCCTTCCTTGCTAGGGATCTCGCCAACCAAAGGCCTACCTCTTTGCTTTAATTGTAGTGGGGCGATCTGCTCTCGGTGTTGTGCTCCTGCCCCTGCTGTCTGCCGCCGCCCGCGCCGGTGGTCTGCCGCCTGGGCCTCCGTGCCGGTGGTCTGCCGCAGCCTGGGCCTCCGTGCCGGTGGTCTGCCGCCGCCTGGGCCTCCGCGCCGGTGGACTGCCGCCGCCTGGGCCTCCGCGCCGGTGGTCTGCCGAGTTCGGATAATCTTGATTGTGCTGAAAACATCTCTGTTCAACCCATATATTCATCCTTCTGGAAAGAGAGCTTTTAGTCCAGAATCATTTTTGGGTTCCAAGTTTTTACTCTGATTCAACAGCATAAATCTACTTCCTTTTCTACGGGGTGGATTTCAGTACAGATTAATCAGTGGTAACGCTTTTATATCTCAACCATTTATCTCTTTTTGTAAATTAAAAAAAACTATTGAAGTTTTTTTTTTAGTCAAGGATAGTTTATTTTTGTATTTGCATTTCTTTTTTTTATTGAGAAAAAGAAAAAAGTTTCCACCTCCCCCCAGCCTCCCATTTCCCTCCCCCTCCTCCCACCCTTCTGCCCCTCCCCCCACTCCTCTCACCCTCCCTCTCCAGTCCAAAGAGTAGTCAGGGTTCCCTTCCCTGTGGAAAGTCCAAGGTCCTCCCCCCTCCGTCCATGTCTAGGAAGGTGAACATCCAAACTGGCTAGGCTCCCACAAAGCCAGAACTTGAAGTAGGATAAAAACCCAGGGCCATTGTCCTTGGCTTCTCATCAGCCCCCATTGTTCGCCATGTTCAGAGAGTCCTGTTTTATCCCATGCTTCTTCCGTCACAGTCCAGCTGGCCTTGGTGAGCTCCCAATAGATCAGCCACACTGTCTCAGTGGTTGGGTGCACCCCTCGTGGTCCTGACTTCCTTGCTCATGTTCTCCCTCCTTCCGCTCCTCATTGGGAACTTGGGAGCTCAGTCCGGTGCTCCTGTGTGGGTCTCTGTGACTATCTCCATCCATCACCTGATGAAGGTTCTATGGTGATATGCAAGATAATCATCAGTATGGCTATAGGATAGAGTCATTTCAGGTTCCCTATCCTCAGCTGCCCAAGGAACTAACTGGGGACCTCGCCTTGGGCTCCTGGGAGCCACTCTAGGTTCAAGTCTCTTGCCAACCCTAAGGTGACTCCCTTAACTAAAAATTGTGCTTCCGTGCTCCCCTATCCAACCTTCCTTTATCCCAATCCTCCCGTTTCCCCATGTTTCCCTCATCCTCCCCTTCTCACTTTGCTCTCCCCTTCCCCCGATACTCCCATTCCCCCCCCCAAGATCCCAAAATTTCTCCCCGGCAATTTTGTCTACTTCCCTTAGTCAAGAGAATAATTATATGTTTTTCCTTGGGTTCACCTTCTAATTTAGCTTCTTTAGGTTCACCAATTATATACTCCGTGACCATTATTTATGGCTAGAAACCAATTATGAGTGAGTACATCCCATGTTCATCTTTTTGGGTCTGGGATACCTCACTCAGGATAGTGTTTTCTATTTCCATCCATTTGCATGCAAAGTTCGAGAAGTCATTGTTTTTTACCACAGCGTAGTACTCTAATGTGTATATATTCCACACTTTCTTCATCCATTCTTCCATTGAAGGGCATCTAGGGTGTTTCCAGGTTCTGGCTATTACAAATAATGCTGCTATGAACATAGTTGAACAGATGCTTTTGTCATGTGATAGGGCATCGCTTGGGTATATTCCCAAGAGTGATATTGCTGGATCCAGGGGTAGGTTGATCCCGAATTTCCTGAGAAACCGAAACACTGATTTCCAAAGTGGTTGCACAAGATTGCATTCCCACCAGCAATGTATGAGGGTACCCCTTCCTCCACAGCCTCTCCAGCAAAGGATATCATTGGTGTTTTTGATTTTAGCCATTCTGACAGGTGTAAGATGATATCTCAAAGTTGTTTTGATTTGCATCTCCCTAATCACTAAGGAGGTTGAGCATGACCTTAAGTGTCTTTTGGCCATTAGAACTTCTTCTGTTGAGAATTCTCTGTTCAGTTCAGTGCCCCATTTTTTAATTGGGTTAATTAGCATTTTGAAGTCTAGTTTCTTGAGTTCTCTATAAATTTTGGAGATCAGGCCTTTGTCTGTTGCAGGGTTGGTGAAGATCTTCTCCCAGTCAGTAGGTTGTCTTTTTGTCTTAGTGACAGTGTCTTTTGCTTTACAGAAGCTTCTCAGTTTTAGTAGGTCCCATTTATTCAATGATGCCCTTAATGTCTGTGCTGCTGGGGTTATACATAGAAAGCGATCTCCTGTGCCCATTTGTTGTAGGGTGGTTCCCACTTTCTATTCTATCAGGTTCAGTGTGTTCGGACTGATATTGAGGTCTTTGATCCATTTGGACTTGAGTTTTGTTCAAGGTGATAGATATGGGTCTATTTTCAATCTTCTACAGGTTGATATCCAGTTGTGCCAGCACCATTTGTTGAAGACGCTTTCTTTCCTCCATTGTATACTTTTAGCTCCTTTATCGAAAATGAGGTGATCATAGGTTTGTGGGTTAAAATTTGGGTCTTCTATGCGATTCCATTGATCGACTTCTCTGTTTTTATGCCAGTACCACACTGTTTTCATTACTGTAGCTCTGTAATAGAGTTTGAAGTCAGGGATGGTAATGCTTCCAGAAGATCCTTTATTGTATAGGATTGTTTTAGCTACCCTGGGTTTTTTGTTTTTCCATATAAAGTTGATTATTGTCCTTTCAAGATCTGTGAAGAATTTTGCTGGGATCTTGATGGGGATTGCATTGAATCTATAAATTGCCTTTGGTAGAATTGCCATTTTTACTATGTTGATCCTCCCAATCCAAGAGCAAGGGACGTCCTTCCATTTTCTGGTATTCTCTTCAATTTCTTTCTTCAATGCCTTAAAGTTCTTGTCATATAGGTCTTTCACTTCCTTGGTTAGAGTTACCCCAAGATAGTTTATGCTGTTTGTGGCTATCGTGAAAGGTGAAGTTTCTCTGATTTCCCTCTCTGCTTCCATATCCTTCGTATATAAGAGGGCGACTGATTTTTTGGAGTTGATCTTGTATCCTGCCACATTACTAAAGGTGTTTATCAGCTGTAGGAGTTCTTTGGTGGAGTTTTGGGGGTCGCTTATGTACACTATCATATCATCTGCAAATAACGAAAGTTTAACTTCTTCTTTTCCAATTCGAATCCCCTTGATCCCCTTATGTTGTCTTATTGCTATTGCTAGAACTTCAAGCACTGTATTGAAGAGATATGGCGAGAGTGGGCAGCCTTGTCGTGTTCCTGAGTTTAGTGGGATGGCTTTGAGTTTCTCTCCGTTTAATTTGATGTTAGATGTCGGCTTGCTGTATATAGCTTTTATTATATTTAGGTATGACCCTTGTATCCCTAATCTCTCCAAGACTTTTATCATAAAGGGATGTTGAATTTTGTCAAATGCTTTTTCAGCATCTAATGAAATGATCATATGGTTTTTTCTTTCAGTTTATTTATATGATGAATTACATTGATAGATTTTCGTATGTTGAACCAGCCCTGCATCTCTGGGATAAAGCCTACTTGATCATAGTGGATAATTTTTTTCATGTGTTCTTGGATTCGGTTTGCCAGTATTTTGTTGAGGATTTTTGCGTCAATGTTCATGAGTGAGATTGGCCTGTAATTCTCTTTCCTGGTAGAGTCTTTGTGTGGTTTTGGTATCAGAGTAACTGTAGCTTCATAAAAGGAATTTGGTAATGACTCTTCTGCTTCTATATTGTGAAATACATTAAGGAGTATAGGTATTAGGTCTTCTTGGAAGTTCTGGTAGAATTCCGCATTGAAGCCGTCTGGTCCTGGGCTCTTTTTGGTAGGGAGGTTCTGATAACAGATTCTAATTCTTCGCGACTAACAGGTCTATTTAGATTGTTCACCTGGTCCTGGTTTAACTTTGGTAAATGGTATTTATCTAAAAAAGTGTCCATTTCTTTTACATTTTCCAGTTTTGTGGCATACAGGCTTTTGTAGTAGGATCTAATGATTCTCTGAATTTCCTCTGTGTCTGTGGTTATGTCCCCCTTTTCATTTCTGATCTTATTAATTAGTATATTCTCTCTCTGCCGTTTAATTAGTTTGGAGAGGGGTTTATCAATCTTGTTGATTTTCTCCAGGAACCAGCTTTTTGTTTTATTGATTCTTTGGATTGTTTTCTGCGTTTCTATTTTGTTGATTTCAGCCCTTAGTTTGATTATTTCCAGTCTTCTACTCCTCCTAGGTGAGTCTGCTTCTTTTTTTTCTAGAGCTTTCAGGTGGGCTGTTAAGTCTCCAATGTGTGCTTTCTATGTTTTCCTTAAGTGGGCACTTAGTGCTATGAACTTTCCTCTCAGGACTGCTTTCATAGTGTCCCATAAGTTTGAGTATGTTGTTTCTTTATTTTCATTGAATTCAAGGAAGACTTTAATTTCTCTCTTTATTTCTTCCTTGATCCAGGTGTGGTTCAATAGTTGACTGTTCAGTTTCCATGAGTTTGTAGGCTTTCTGAGGGTAGCATTGTTGTTGAACTCTAACTTTAATCCATGGTGATCTGATAAGACACATGTGGTTACCAATATTGTTTTGTATCTGTGGAAGTTTGCTTTGTTACCGAGTATGTGGTCAATTTTCGAGAAGGTTCCATGAGCTGCAGAGAAGAAGGTATATTCTTTCCTATTTGGGTGGAATATTCTATAGATGTCTGTTAAGTCCAATTGATTCATTACCTCCTTTAATTCTCTAATTTCTCTGTTAGGTTTCTGTCTGATTGACCTGTCCATTGGTGAGAGAGGAGTGTTGAAGTCTCCTACTATTAGTGTGTGCGGTTTGATGGCTTCTTTGAGTTTTAGTAATGTTTCTTTTACATACGTGGGTGCTTTTAAATTAGGGGCATAGATATTTAGGATTGAGACTTCATTCTGTTGATTTGTTTCAGTTATGAGTATAAAATGTCCCTCTCCATCTTTTCTGATTGATTTAAGTTTGAAGTCAACTTTGTTAGAGATTAGTATGGCCACACCTGTTTGTTTCTTAGGTCCATTTTCTTGATCAGCCTTTTCCCAGCCCTTTACTCTGAGTAGGTGCCTGTCTTTGTGTTTGATATGTGTTTCTTGTAGACAGCAGAATGTTGGATTCTGTTTTTGTATCCACTCTCTTAGTCTGTGCCTTTTTATAGGTGAGTTGAGTCCATTGACATTAATTGATATTAATGACCAGTGGTTGTTAACTCCGGTCACTTTTTTAGTAGTAGAGTTTGTGTGTTTCCCTTCTTTGAATTGCGCTGGTGAAGGGTCTCTAGATGTCTGAGTTATTGTGGTCATTGTTGGACTCCTTGGTTAGTGATTTTCCTTCTATTACTTTCTGTAGAGCTGGATTTGTGGCTACGTATTGTTTAAATTTGTTTTTATCCTGGAAAATTTTGTTTTCTCCATTTATAGTGAACGAAAG
Organism: Neodon shergylaensis; assembly: GCA_025134845.1. Lineage (NCBI taxonomy): Eukaryota > Metazoa > Chordata > Mammalia > Rodentia > Cricetidae > Neodon > Neodon shergylaensis. Next base: position 39,531 of record JABTXL010020461.1, read on the forward strand.
CTTGGCTGGGTATAGTAGTCTGGGCTTGCATCCGTGGTCTCTTAGTTTTTGTAGTACGTCTATCCAGGACCTTCTGGCTTTCATGGTTTCCATAGAGAAGTCCGGTGTAAGTCTGATAGGTTTGCCTTTATAAGTAAGTTGGCCTTTTTCCTTTGCGGCTCTTAATATTCTTTCTTTATTCTGAATGCTTTGAGTTTTGATTATTATATGGCGAGGAGATGTTTTTTTTTTTGATCCAGCCTATTTGGTGTTCTGTATGCTTCTTGGACTCTCATAGGTACCTCCTTTTTTAGGTTGGGAAAGTTTTCTTCTATAATTTTATTAAATATATTTTCTGGACCGTTGAGTTGCACTTCTTCTCCTTCTTCTACTCCAATTATTCTTAGGTTTGGTCTTTTTATTGTGTCCCATATTTCCTGAATGTTTTGCGATGAGAACTTGTTGGACTTGCTGTTTTCTTTGATCAGTGCGTTTATTTTCTCTATGTTATCTTCAGCATCTGAGATTCTTTCTTCTATCTCTTGTATTCTGCTGGTTATGCTTGTTTCTGTAGACTCTATTCGTTTACCTAGATTTTCCATGTCCAGCCGGCCCTCTGATTGTGTTTTCTTCTTTGCTTCCGTTTCAGTTTTCAAGTCTTGAACTGTTTCCATTATCTGTTTGATTGTTTTTCCTTGGTTTCCTAGGGTATCATTCACTGATTTATTCAATTCTTCAAACTTTCTGTTATACTTCTCATCCATTTCTACAAGGGCATTTTTTACATGCTGTTTAAGGGCGTCAATCACTTTCATAAAGTCAAATTTTTCTGCTTCTTCTTGGTTAAGGTGTTCCTGTGCTCCTGTTGTGAGGTCGCTGGGTTCTGGTGGTTTCATGTTGTTCTTCAGATTGCTGGGTGAGTTCTTGCATTGGCGCCTGCCCATCTCTTCCTCCGAATGCTCCTCTATGGATCTTCTTTTACAGGATCAGGTTTCCTTGCCCACTGTTGTACCTTCCCAGTGATGTCGCTCCCCAGTGATGGCTCTCCTAGTGCCCCAGTGATGACTCTCCTGGTGCCCGGATTGGTTCTCCATGCTGCTTGGGTAGCTCGTAAACAAAGGGCCTGACTTGCTTGCTGCAGGCAGGCCGTCCAGATGGAACTTCTCAGCACTTAAACCTGGCCGCCTGGTGGCCCAAGCCTTAGTGTAGGAGCTTAAAATTGTTCTTGAGCATTGGTCCTAGCTTACACCAGGGCAGGGTTGGGGGGAGGGTCCTGGGGGGCTGAGTCGTGAGTAAGAAAGAAGGCCCTGCAGAAGGAGCAGGGGGAAGG